>NDXB01001896.1:6971-73074 GCA_002631895.1 Agapornis roseicollis
GGGGGGGGTGTGTGTCTCACAAGAGGAGAGCAGAGGGGCAGGATCCCCTCCTTGGACCTGCTGCTCACGCTCCTTTGGATGCAGCCCAGGATATGGTTCATTTCTGGGCACACTGAAGCCGGCCCATGTGCAGTTTCTCATCAACCAACACCCCCAAGTCCATTCTCCATGGGGCTGCTCTAAACCACCTCTCCTGGCAATGCTGCAGTACCCAAGCCAGAGACACTGCAGCAGCATGAAAGCGTGTGTGGAGAACCCAAAGCACTTGCCCGAGGGTGCCTCCCTGCCAGCCCAGCCGCGGCCCTGTCGCACAGGCTCACCTTGATCCTCTCGATGCCAGCTTCGATGCGGAGCTGCTCCACCAGCTTGCGGGCCTGCGCTATGTTGTTAGTTGTTGACATTGTCTGCCATTGGCTCCAGGCCCCAGCACACGAGAAGGCTGCAGGACAACAAGGGGGGAGATGAGGGTTTACACCGTGGGCAAAGCCACTGTGCCACAGGGCACCAACCGCAAACAGGGCTGTGCACCGCTGTCCTCAGTGCCAGCCATGTGCAAGGCTTCCACAAGCTCTAAACTGATGACACCAACTTCACGGTTCAGGATTTTGCTTCAGGTTCTCCTTTCTCTTAAGCAGCACTCTTGGTTTTGGGGGACCAAACCCCACAAAACAACAGCCAACCAAGCAGAAACCAACCAACCAAATCCCCACAAACAACAGCCAACCAACCAAAACCCAACCAACCAAATACCCACAAACAACAGCCAACCAACCAAAACCCAACCAACCAAATCCCCACAAACAACACCCAACCAACCAAAACCCAACCAACCAAATCCCCACAAACAACAGCCAACCAACCAACCAAATCCTCATAAAACAGTAGCCAACCAACCAAATCCCCACCAAAATAACAGCCAACCAACCAAATCCCCACAAACAACACCCAACCAACCAAAACCCAACCAAATCTTGCTTCCAGATGAAACTTCTTCTGCAGAAAGTCCTGCCAGACGCATTCAACTGACTGGAAAAGCAAAGAGGAATCTTGCAGCCTGTGTAACCAGCTTGCAGCAAGGCAGGGCGAAGGTAGATGGGAATGATGCTGTGAGCACAAACAGTCCCTGGATGGTCACCCTTGCTTTTTATCTACTTGGTGCACCACTGCCTTTGTTCTGCCCTGACTCCTGTGTCAGGATTTCCTCTGCACAAAGAGGTTCTCAGCAGTGACCAGAAACACTCAATACTCTACAAACTCACACCTAAGCCCTTTATCTGTTATTTTGCAAATCAATGATCCTCAAAAGAGTAAGAAATGAAGTCAAAGTGGTGTTCCCAAAATGAAGTCAAAATGATGGTCCCAGGCTGGGTGGAAAGCCAGGGCTCAGGCAAGGACAGAGGTTTCTGAGATGCCAAGGTACAGGATGGAAGCAGGGGACAGGCAGTGAGGCACAGGCACAGACGTGGCTGGATATGAAAGCACTGAGGCACCGATGGCTCATCTCTCATGGCAGGGAGAACGCGGGTGGTTAAACAACCTTCCTCCACATTCCAAAGCAGCAACTGAAAGAGGTTTGTCTATGAGACCAATGCAATCCATTACTGTCACTGTGGAGCAGCACACAGGGCACATGGGAGGGCAGCTCCGACCACACCGTCCCAGTCAGACTCCCTTGCTCAGACACTGTTCTTGGGTCATCTCTTTAGGATCATCTCTATGGGGCTGCTGCAGAGGTGTCAGGAAAAGTCACTTCCTTGCTCTGCCCGGCAGTGACTCAGCCCCTGATCATTCAGTAATGGTAGGGAACAGTGGGAGAGGGAAAGCCAGGACCCAAGTACCACCTCCCACCACCTGACAAGCATGAGATGATGCAGGGAGGAGGAAAGAGCCAAAGCAAACATGGGGTCAGATACTGGAGTGGTCCCAGTGCTCCAGTCGGACGCCCACTGCAGCCCTGCTGGGCTAGCTCTAATTAGAGACTCTCTGTCTTCTCCCTAGGACCAGCAGCTTCAAAGCAGATGCTGAACTGCTGCCTTTACTGGAGGGCAGAGAGGGGGGAGTGTCTGCCCCATCTAAAATCCTAGCAGACTTGAGCTGTCTCGCCTATGTTTAGACATTAAGGGAGTTTATTCCAGACCACAGTGGCACTCTTAAGGATTATTTTGCTTGGCAGCAGCATGCAATGCGTGCTGAACCTTTCAATCCCTTAACAGCACTCAGCTTCGTTTGCTTTCCGAATGCTGTGGGAGAAAACAAATGGTGCTTCAGACAGCGTTACCAGCTCTGCCATGGGAGATTCCCTGAATCAAGAGGGCTATTTGGAAATCTCCGCCTCTCCAGTCCTGGAAGACGTTGGTCAGGGCACTATGGGAAACCATGCTGTTGGAATAAAAGCTGGTACTGTGGAAAGCGGGAGAGGGAAGCAGGCTGGTCCTCTAGGGAAGGATCTGAAGCATTTCAAAACAGCTCAGGCACCATTAGGACTGGGGAAAAACTCTGTCTCAAAGTCAAGTTCTTTCTAAACCTGGACCATGAACCTGAAAGACCTCCCCTACTGCAAAAAGGGCATTCCTCGTTGACAAAACAATTGTTCACCCACATAAAGAGTTAGCAAGCAGCTGGAGAAAAAACCCAAACAGATCCAACTGCTGTTTGCAGCAAGATCACCTGCTTGTACTTTCCCAGCTTCCTGTTTATGGAACAAGGCTGATGAATCAGTCGAGGGCAAGTTACTTAAGGGAATTTCTGCCACAGCACTCGTGCCCTGGTCCCTGCAGCATCCCACAGCTTGTGCTTCACAGGGGCCCCCAGCCTGGCTGAAGGAAGAATGTGTTTTATTAAGTACAGCATGGAGAGTCCTGCTGTGTGGCAGGAATTATCAAACCAGTGTCTTGAAAGTCCTTGCCAAGGGGGAGAAGTTTTCTTCTTACTCTGCCTATTGCCCATTGAAAGCTATAGGTTTCACAGAGTCTTTGCAAAGCGAAAGCAACACTTGTAAATCAGAAATACCACTTCGCCTGAGTCATTACAGCACCAAAGCAGACAGGTATCTGTCCTCCCCTGCCCCTCTGCTGACAACTGCTTTCCAGCATCATTGTCATCTGCCAGCCAGCCAGCCCCTGCTTTGCCTATGGCAGCAACGCACTTTGCCTCTCCCAGACACAAACAGCAGCACTGAACTCCACGAGGACAGGCTTAGCGGCTTTATAGCAACCGAATCTGCAGCAGCAGCTTCTACTTCCTCCCCTGCTGCCGTCACCCACCGACCAGGATGCAGAGTTGCCTGCATGCTGCACTGACAGCACAGTTCCTCTTTCAGTCTCTACATTTGCAAGTACAAATTTCAGAGGCTGAGCTCCTAGAAATGCCAAGGGGAGTTTGGCCGGATCCTGCCCATCTTGTGCATCCCTACGGCTCCTCAGCATCTCTAAGGCCAGACCCGCTGATGGCACAGGTTTGGTTCAGCACCGGAATCACAGCCACGTGCTCCCATGCTCTGAGAGGTGAAGCAGGACCTGCATCACTTTCGAGTCCAGGCTGCTGGCACAGGTCAGGGAACACGACTGCTCTGTCTGGAGAGAGTTTAAAACCTGGTTTCTGTTACCTTGGAGAGTAAGTAACTAAGCATGTCATCACCAACTAGAGACCTTCAACACAGAAGATGCAGTGGCTTTGCTGCATGGCATAAGGGGAGTCCTGGGGGGGGGGGGGTTTAAAAGCCAAACCAAACCTTAAAGAGGGCATTCGGCAGAATCACAGGGGTGTGTAAATAACTCGTGAGATAGAGGAATTTGGAAGAAAAGCCATGCAGAAGCAGGGTAAAGTGTGTGTGGTGCAGACCAAGATGACATGCAGGATGCAGCGAAGTCGTGCCTTCTCCAATCTTCATGTTTTAAAGAAACTGGCACTGGAAAAGGACAGGGAGGTGATGCCTACAGCTGGGCCTGGGGCACCAGCACGGGATGATCAGGACACTGAGGTCTCATGCACATCCTCCTGCCACCGCTCTGTCATTTGACTGCAGAGAAATAACTCATAGAGCTCAGCTTCCTTCCTGCAAGCCTTTGGTGTTCGGCCACGACCGACCTCCTCCTGCTCCTGCCTGCAGAGAGCGGCCAGTGCCTGGCCAGGGCAGGCTTTTCCTTTCCTAGTATCGACTCGTGACTCTGCAGAATGAGACCAACACCGCCTTTTGCCGAGTCATGCATGGCCATCATTCAGCAGGAAACAAATCTTCCCGGCTAATCCATCCTCCACTTCCGCCCGGCAGCATTCCTGCCTAGAAAGGACAACCCCACTTTCGGGAACTACTCCTATTGCGTTAACACGACGTTAACTCTGCGTGCAGTTTTCAGGCAGGCGATGCCAAGGGGGCTGAAGTCTTGCAACTCTCTGGGCTGCCTCTCCTGTTCCTCCAGCTGCAGATCCCAGACTGGGGGCCGCGCGAAGAGGACTTCTGGGGGCCGCAGCAGGGTTTCACACCTACGAGGTTCAAAATTACTGCTGCAGGAAGTGAAACACCCCAAGTTAATGACAAGTAAGAGAAGACAAAAGCGTGGAAGACATCAGCGGCGTTCCAAGGTCAACGGCAACAAAAGCAGCAGTGAGGGAGGATTGTGAAACCTTGCAGCAAGTAAACAGGGAGTCAGGAGTGCAGGCGAGGGGCAGAGCAGACTGGAGAATGCAGCAAACAAGTCCCGAGGTATGACCTGGCTACACCACAGCCATCCTGTGAGCACTTGTGCCTATTTTAGGACTAGCACTGGAAGACAGAGTCCCAACAGTCAAACTAGCACAAATCCTGCAACAATCAGGATTTGCTGGGTTCAACTGTGTTGCTATTTTACCTCAACATAGAACGGTCAGGCTTGGAAAGCACCTTGAACTTTCCATTGAGCACTGGCACAGGCTGCCCAAGGCGATGATGGAGTCTCCCTCTCTGGAGACATTCCCAGCCTGCCTGGACATGTTCCTGTGTAACCTGCCCTGGGTGGCCCTGCCTTGGCAGAGGATTGGACTGGATGATGTCCAGAGGTCCCTTCCTAGCCGAATGATTCTGGGATTAAGAGCTGAAGGCATGTCTGGATGCTCGTAATCGTGTCCTGCATCAGCTCAGTCCCTGACCAAAGCACAATCGCAAACACCCTGTTCTAGATCAGGTTTCATCAGTAGACAAAAGCATCTGAAGGATCGCAGTAAGGGTTACAAAAGCAGCTTTCTTGTGTTCACATTTTTCATATGCCTTCAGCAAAAATGATGTTTCAGTGTTTACAAAGCACGATGCTTCAGGCAGTGTATTACTGTCGGTATTCCAATGTTTCCATTGAGACAAGCATGAAAAGGGCATTTACATGGCACTGTTTAGCACTGGCAGTACCAAGTATCTGTACTGCAGAGCCCTCTGACGGATTTAAGACGATGGAGTAGGCATCTCTATTTCTCACAAAGGCTTTCTTTTCCATAAGCTAATTCTTCCCCTATCAGGTAGACGGCAAATGTAATGATTTGGTTACTTTTTGTCCCACTAAGGACAAAACCCAACCATCCCAAACCAGTGCAGCTCTTGAGTCGGAGGCGCGCAGCAACAGCGCTGACAGCAGCGCTGGCTCTGACAAGCCGTGACTCAGCACAAGCTGGTGGCAAAGCAGATGCCTCCTCCCTTGAGCATCTTGGTCTGGCTCTGGGCAGGGCTTTGCCCACTTGAAGCCCGTTCATCCATGTCTTAACCTTGCTCCTGCAGAGGCAAGGAGGGATCACGGAGCGAGGTCACAGAGTTTGGGGCAGCCTGCGCTTTATTCCATGCACGGAGGGGCCTGTCTCACCCTGCCCTCAGCACTGCACCGAAACGCTCCAGCCGGATCCAGGTCACGAGGATGAAACTGCCACCCTCGGCATCGCGGTGTGCCGAGAAACCGGGCTTGCCGCCGCACGCCTCTGAGCTGCACCTTGTGGGACCCGGCGCTACGCTGCAAGGCTGACACCCAAACCTGGTAACCATTGACTCGGCACAAACCCCTTTCTCTTTTATGCAATCAGTGCCACCTGCACGCTCCCACCCACAGCCTCATCAGCCCGACTGCAGGAAGCATTACACTAAGGAAGAAATATGCACCGATCCCTCTGGTTTCTGGATTTTTCCCATACTTCTCATAGCTGGAAGCAACCACTCCTAGCAGGGTAAATAAACAAGTGAACATCAGAGTAACTGCCAGCTATGCTGCTTTTGTCTTCCCCCCACCTCCCTGCAGCTTAAAACCAAAACTGTGGGATTTGTGTTTCTGGCTGTCCCTGTGCTGAGCTGTCCGCTGCAGAGCACACCTCCAGGAGCCTTCACGACCTGCCCCTCACAGCCGGGCTTGGCTGGAGCATCCTCACCTTCTGGCCATCCTCTCATCATGGGGTCAGTGCGCCGAGGTATCAGGGTACACTGTGCTGACAAAGGGATGTGGGGTGATGATAGGGTTAGGTATTAAGGCTGCTCCTGGATCTTAGCTTTTCAAGAGCAGCCCAAGCACCAGCAGTGTTCACTGCAGTACAGCACAGTGTGCATTTGCTGGAGGATGAAACATCCCACACCACTGAGCCAGCACCAAGTCTGGAGCCACAAATGTGCATCAAACCATCTCCCACGTGATCACAGGCAATGCAGGATCAGTCCTGACAGCCCAAGGGCATCCGACCCTGGCTGGAGAAGCAACAACCTCCAGCACACAGCCTGCCATGCTCAGAGACCCATGTTATTATCAAGCAGCTCCCTAGGAGGAGAAAGCCTGCAACCCTTCCACCACAGCCCTGGAGCGAGGCCAGGCACCCAGCGGCAGCCCCAGCATGGGAGTGGAGCAACACACACCTCTCTGGAGCAATCCTGTGCCGGCCTTGAGACAGGCTGGTGCCAGGAAAGGGGCTGCATGAAGGGGAAGCCTGAGACTGGTAACCCAGTGTAAACCTGCTTGGTAGTTACTGCTTTTAAAGATGACCTCATGCTATTCTGGAACAGAAAAAGGCTGTTAGGGCGATGGCATTTACTCCTTGTCTGGGCCGAACAAAGGAGGCTCCATTTTTCTTTCACACTTCCTGCATCAGTAGCCTAACAGCTGAATGAGCTATTGAATTTTTCCCCGAGTGCAGCACTTTTTTCTCTCACCCTCCCCTCCTTTAAGACCTCCACATTTCTATGGCGGGTGACAGTCCTCGGGGGAGACTGCAGCGAGAAGCCATCCCAGGATGGAGAAGCAGCGAGGAGAAGCACTGAGCTTTGCTCTGCCTCTTGCTCACAATGAGGGTTTAGCCACATTTCAGCATCAAAACAACCCAGCTGATTTTCCACACTTTGTTCTACATCACCTGCAGCCTGACCGGCGTGCTCAATGTCAGAGAGGGATGCCAAAGCATTTCACATTAGCAGTAAACAAGTTACCAAAGTGCCCTGTAAGCTCCTTTGGATTTACAAAATGTCCCCTCATGCTGTCCCTCCCTAGGTAAATTACAGCATCCTTACAACAGGTTGTAACTGGGCCATGTATTTCAAGACATTTCACATCCCTCCTGCAGCCACCAGCAGCTCCAGCATGGCAGCAACAGGCCCTTGGGAGCTCCCATCACCGGGGCCAAGCCTTGCGCTCCAGCCCACTTTCAATATATTAGGAGCTTAAAATCACATCATTACTAGGCCAAGAGAAGCCTCACCCTCAATTTCAGGTCCGTACAGATAGCAATTTGCTCTTCCAGGTTTATTTCCACCCCCAGCTCCAGTCTTTCTGTCTGTTTCCAGATGGAAACCACCCAAGCCAACATGTCAGAGCTTTGGGGTTTTTTGGCAAACAGAAGTGAATTGGCTTCTTCTGCAGAGCCTGGGTGGGCAAACAGCACATTTGCTTTTTTATCAGTGTTGCAGCACTGCAGTCCCTGAGCTCCGAGTCTCTGGGGTTTTCCCAAGCACTTCTATGGCAAGGTATGTCTCCTTGACATATAATGGAGCTTGAAGCATGAAGCCACGCAGAGCAGCATGGCAGTGGGCTGAGGTAACGTGAGGTACAGCCCTAGTGCCCTAACAGGTTTATGCCCCAAGTTCAGAGGAGGCTTTACAAGCAGCATGGCTCTTCAAAGAGAAGGATAGCACAGCTGCTTGATACTCCTCCCAGATACCCATGTCACAACAGCAACCAGCATGCAGTACAGACACATGTGCCTCAGATACAGCTGTCTCTTTACCATGAGATCCAATCATTGCTTAAATATTTTGTTTCTTGAACTGCTCTAGTTTCAAACTGTCCAAGGGTTTTGGAAGGAGAAAACATCCCTAGAGACAAGCAGCTCCATTTCCTTCGCATTCAAGGCAGTGATTACCTGGCTGAGGCAGTGAAATCCTGCAGGACACATCTGCCAGCAGATCCATCTGCAAGCAGAACATCCAAGAGACCCTGTGGTGTCCAGGGGAGCCCCACACAGTGAACTCACACTGTTGTATTAGGTCTGGCTTGAAACTCCTCCAGTTTATCTGCAGCAGCTTTGGTGGAGACCTGTGGCAGGACTGCCATGGCAATTACACACAACCACCACCCCAGTGCTGCAGATCCTGCATCCTGAGTCACTACAGCACATTCCACGTTTACACTGCAAAGGCAGTTCCATCAGTTGTTACCTGGAGCCATCACTCAGGAGCTGTATCACAACCAGCTGGACACCAGGTTTGAAATGCAAAGCCATTTTCCCCTTGGCTTGTATGTGGGGGAGCTGCAAGATGCATTCATGGTGCACAGAAGCAGCTCCAACAGCAGCCTGTGGCCAAGCAGTAGGGACTCAGGAGGGATCTGGCTACCCTCCTGAAGGCCTGGAGCCACAACTGGGCCCTTCTGTTAGCCCACTGTATTAGTACAATACAGGTGGCCAGACAAACAATAAACTCTCCACCATATAATTTAACTTAGGGACTAAAGCTGGGCTTTAGTGAAGGTCCTGTTCCAGAGTGCAAGCAGCTTGCAGTGCAAAGCCTGTTTGCTCATCATCCTTCCCCCAGTTCTGGTCAGTGCAGTCAGAGGGGAAAACCAGCACACAAGCAGTGAGCTCCGACAGCTCCCACACCAGGGCTGTCAGGAGAATCAGGCCCCGGGGTTTCACAGGAGCTGCTCACTCCCTGTATGCTCCGGGCCAGCTGTGAAACCTCAAGCTCTCAGCCAGCAGCAGTAGCAGCTATTGAGGAAGGACAAACAAGCAGAAAGCAGAACAAGCTCCAACACTGGTTTCAGCTGCCCACATAGGGGTGATCTGTGCATGAGCAGCTCCAGTGCTTCTGCAGA
The DNA here is from genome assembly GCA_002631895.1 of Agapornis roseicollis. Taxonomy (NCBI): domain Eukaryota; kingdom Metazoa; phylum Chordata; class Aves; order Psittaciformes; family Psittacidae; genus Agapornis; species Agapornis roseicollis. The sequence continues at coordinate 16,268 of NDXB01001896.1, forward strand.
GGCAAAAGTGCAGCTCACTCTGGCAGGAGCCAGTGCTGCACCCCAAAACCTCTCACCCCCTGGCAGACCATTACAGGTTCTTGCTTTGAATCTCCTTTCCAGTCACCTGCAGTTTCCTCTCCTGCTTCTCATGTCTTTGAGTCCTACATTGCCCTGGCTATAAGCACAATTGAAGACACAAAGGCTTGTGTCTTCAATTATGGCCTGAAAAGAGAGACGTACTGACTCACTGATTGCAGTGGGGAGATTGAGAACTAAATGTGTATATCCTGGCTAGACCATTGCAGAGTTTGTCCTTGTCTGGGAGGGTTTGATAGCAGTTCCACATTCAACAGGAGGGTATAAAGACTAAGCAGGAAGCTGGGCTGCGCCGTGGCACGGGAGTATTAAGTTATAGAAGGAGATAAAAGAAAGGGAAGTTTAGGCTGAGTATCACAAAGTTTCCTGGGAATTTCCCATAACTCCCGAGATCTGAGCTGGGAAATGCTGCAAGCATCAGCACTCAAGAGATTTAAAGCAGGCAGGGAAAGTTTCACCATGGCACAGTGTTCCCTTCCCTTCTTCACTGAGCATACAGAGAGTGCATCTTGAGGTCACAGGAATTTATTGCTCCCATGGGCAAAAGTGACTTCATCCCAAGATAAGCAGATAGAAGGGCATCAGCCATGACACTGCTGAGAGAGCAGCCCTCAGCCAGCCTGGCACTTCCCTCTGCTCCTTGGGTGCTGAGTGGCTGGAAAGGTTTTTAAAGTGACTTTTGAGCTTTCTAGAGATAAGCAAAGGCCTAAAGAGGGAGAAGCCTCTGACTTAAAGCAGCCACATCCACCTTGCCCCAGCCGTGAAACACGGTACCGACCGAAACACTGTGCAGATGCAGTGCTCTCATCTTCAGCTGTAAGCAGAGGAACAGGCAGATGTCACCTGGACCTGCACACCGAAACTTCAGCACTGCAAGGGAGAAGAACTGTCAGCCACCCAAAAAACCCACCCTGGTTTAAAGTGGAGGCCATCTGGTCACTAGTGCTTGTGTCCACCTCTTTTAAATACTACCTTCATTGCTGCCCCATCTCAAGCTTTTCAGCACAGTTGAAAGAGCAAGCCTCCACTTTCTACCTGGGAGCCTCAAAACCAGCCTTATGGTGGAAATGGTAAAAGGAGACACCAAAGTGTTTTACAAGAGAAAAGGAAAGCAAACAGAGATGAGGGCATGGGAGACGCAGAAAGCAGCAGAGAATTCCCCTCTCAGTAATGCAAGGCTACAAAAAGAAACAAGTCCCTGGCTTATCTACATTGAAGCAATCGTAATGCCCAGATTAAACGCTGTCCTTTAAAATACTATCTTATCACAGGAATAAGTCTCTTTCCTGAGACTCCAACCCAGCCAATATCTTCCTGTGCCACATGAGCACTCAGGCAAATTCAAAGGCACCCCTGGGCTTGCAATCTGGGAGCAGAATGCTTTTAGGTTTTATTATCTCAAACTTACTTTTCTTCTCCCCACACACATTTAGCACCAGAGTCAGCCATATGGAATTTAATGAAGATTACAAGAAATCCCTAACCTAAGAATCCAAGGCAAATCCTGGGAGGAGGAGCCTTCGGAGCATTGTGCCAATTATAGTCCCTATTCAGCAGAAGATAGTGGGACTTTTGCAGGGCTTCAGAGAGCTGTTGCGCTGAGCAAGCCCAGCAGAGCGTGTTTATTGCACTTCACACAGCGCTGTCTGCAGGGGATGAAAAGGGCAAGGGGTTTGGTTTCAACTAACTTCATGTTTTCATTGTGGAAAGAGGATTTGGTGGGAATTACATCAGAACCACCAGCTACAATATCGTCATTGTACGGCTCGGCCTCGCTTGCTCTGCACTGCTTGGGAAGATAGGGAACTGCTAAATAATCAGGGTAACATGACTGTTATGAGCCTTCTCAGCACAATATGCCCCTCAGCTACCTTTTCTTGTGTTATGGAAAAAGAAACAGGGTTTCTTCATTACGTTTACTGTAGCTATTATACCTGCGTGCATTCAAATGGCATTTCAAAGAAGCTAAATATAGCCCTCCAACCGCTGTTAAAGCAAGCAGCAGTTGACCCTTGTTTCCTTGTTTTCTGCAGGGACACTGTCAGCCTCAGCAGGAGCCAGCTCAATCACCCCATGAGCAACCCCTCGAGCTGCCACGGAAGGTGTTTTCCCCTGGAAGCAGCACTGACACACCACTGCAGTTAAGAGCCAGGGAGGAGGTGGCAGATAGAGACCAGGCATCTGGTCCCACACGTGTGAATCAGCCTGGAAGCAGAATGCACAAGTCACTGTAATTTAACCTTTTATGACTTCTATATGCACACAAAGAGATGTTTTGTTAGTACTCTGCAGGCTGATCTGAAGCCATTCTGGTTACCCCTGGTGTCACTGCAGAGACAGTCATCTGGGAGGCTTAGATGGGGTCATCTGATGCTTTAGGACAAGATACCCCACACTGAGGAACTTGGGCCATCTGCTCCAGCATCACTCCTACTTATTGACCTTCAGACCAGAATTCGAGGCTGATTTTTTTCCTTCTAGGCTTTGTTTGAACTGAAGCCAAGGAGTTCAGGGTGAACTCAAGGCCAGGTTGGACACAGCCTTGAGTGACATGGTCTAGTGTGAGGCATCCCTGCCCATGACAGGGGATTGGAACTGGATGATCTTAAGGTCCTTTCCAACCCAAACCATTCTGCGATTCTAAGTCCCCCCCTTCAGCCCACCATCTGCAACGTCAAAAATCAAACAGATAAGCAACATGGGTGCCAGTGTTGGAGGAATTAATCCCCCCCCAGCCTATATAACAAGCAATAAGAAGTAATCCTGTTTGTATGCCTGTTTTCCAGACAAACTGCACACTATTGGGAAGCAGCATTCAGCTGATGCTGAGCAAACAAGAAAGATGCTGACCAGCTCCTTGGTGAGTCTTGGTGCAGCACAGAGCCATGAGGAAGCCTCTTTAGGAATGGTAGCCAAAAGCATTTCAGCCTGATCTGTGTGACTGAAGAGGCTGACACAGGGTTGGCTGCTGCACACCTAAACCAGCTTCCAAATAAAGCACATAAATCACAGTATCTTTTCGGCTGTCAGAGCATTGCTTTACACTCTGTATATTCAGAAAGCCTTTCTGAAGCCACATTAGCAAACCCAGAGGATTCACAATCCTTGGCTCCTGCTGATGGTGTCTGCCACAATCAGTAGTGACTACAAGGTTGGTCCTAAGGGCCAGATGGTGTTTGCATAATCACAGCATGTAAAAATTGTTGTCAGTCCACCCCATTTCTAAATATCATTCTATCTTTACCTTAAGTGAAAATAAGAATGGTCTAAAGGATATTAGGAACTGCTAACTCCAGTCTGAAAAGCAAGGAGAACCAACTACTCAGTTGGTTAAAACAGAACTGTGTATTTCTATGCTAAATTCTGAGTTGCTCTATCTTACAGCACCCAGACAGAAAGAGGCCTTTAACATCCATTCCATAGCAGAACTTCTAGCAGATTTCAACTAGCAGAGCTTGAAACATTGACTGATGTTGGCCTTACTCTGTCAAGAACACAGAAGAGCTGGTTTTCCATGTTCATAAATGACATCTTTGGTGTGAGCTGCTCATGCTCCTTTGCTTTGAACTGCAATTACTGCCAAGGAGCAGCCACATGGAAACTCAGTGTATCTGCTATGGACACATCAGGGTCACAACTTACTTGCAAATGCTTTCTACTACTGCAGTGGAGAGTCTTCAAAGCTGTGGGTGAGCTTACTTGTTGCAAATACTCGTAGGGGTAAGGATATGAGCAGCAAGATAGCACAGTATAGCTTTTAAATCCTAAATGGGGGTTATAGCAGTTGCATGTTGAGTCAGTGAAGAAACCAGATGTCCCCATATATGCAGTGAAAGCCTTTCCAATCTGTGTGAAACTTCAGGATGAAACACTCACTCCTTTTCCCATGGATCATCTGCAAGATGGAAACTTGTAAACAGCGGAGTGGAGCAATGGGTGTTTCAAGGGGAAGACACTGAATGCAGAAACCTCTCGAGACATAATGGTGCCCCCAATGAATCAAGGCAACGACGCACTGAAAAACCCAGCGCCTAGCCAGGTGGTTGCAATGCTGAACTTTCTTTAGCAACACAGATTAAGTAAGACATTGACTCGACAGCCATGGGCAATATGTCCAGACACCGACTACAGACCTCAAGCAGTAAGAAAAGAGCAGTTTCCACCAGCCTAACCCCTCAGAGTCCTTCAGTGACCCTGAAACAAACCTGATCCCTGCTCATGTGAGTATCTCACCTGCTTGCAGAGAGCTACTTACAGCTAGGACCAAGGAGGAAAGCGATTCAGGACAAAGTAAAGCAACAGCTATGACCCTGTAACTGCTGGGACCCCAAACACACTGTGGGGCTGAGCTAAAGCAAACAGGCACACCCCTGTGGCATGCATGGCAGACTCATCTTGAGCACTGAATTGCGGCTTTAGCCCAATACTGAGCAGTAGAGCACCACATTTCAGCATTAGTTCAGTACCGCAGCTGCGACGTTTGTGTCAGCCACGTCTGGGTATGGGCTGCACTAAATACATACACTTTTATTGCCAATACAAGCCCCAAATCCTCTGACCCCCATTGCGAATGAAGCCTCTGAAACAGACAGCGAGAAATTTTTCATGCAGCAGCACCTCATCTGCACTGGGGAAGTTCAGGGCCATGATTCCACCCTGGTACTCTTGAAAGTCACAGCCTGAGCTCGGCGTGAAGCAAAGCCTCAAACCCACTTTCAACTACATGCTTCAAAACCAATTCACAGCTCAAGGTATTCTGAAGCTAGGCTGGTGTGGCACTTGCCCCAGTGCCAAACTGCTTCAGGGATGCTTATTCACTGCAGCTACTGCCTGCAGGGGGGATTCGTTTGTATTTGGGGGCCAGTTCCTTCTAATTTCATTGCAAATGTGAGTGACCTTTAGCAGCAGAGACATCACATGAGTGTCAACACAAGCACTTTCTTCAGACACCCACAAAACACACTGCTACGAGAGGAGTCCTATGACTTTCTCTAGTCATCTTGTTTTCATTACTGATGCAGCTACAGAGGGCTTGGGAGAAACTCACAACAGGTCATAGATGAGGGCTCACCCTCCTTCCCTAAATCAGCTGCAGGCAAGCAAAACCCAAGTGGCTTGCTTCCAAATGTGAATGAGGACACAGCCTGATCAGCCTGCTGACTATTTTTGCACTTGTTTCAACCACCAAAGCAATGACTCTAAGAGGCCAGTATCTCCATGTGACTGCAGTGTCTGTGTGGCTGTTTGCATGCAAACCCGGGGCTTTTGGTAATCCTGATGACTGCAACATCATGTGAGGGTTTGCAACAAGGAACAACTCCTACATCAGCGCTGGAATCCGCTGGGCAGGCAGGGAGAGGAAGCAGGTCGTGTTCTTTTGTCTCTTTTACAGGAAGAAAAATCATGTTGGGCTGGCAGTGGTTCAGCAATGAGCTCAGGGCTGGGACTGGGAACTGCTGGGGAAAGGCTGGGCCTGCAAATAAAAGCAGAGAGGCTAAAAAAGGAACTTGCACATTGTGTGAAAGGGTTGTACCAGAAGGCACGTGAAGGATCTGCCTTCAGGTAATGGGTGACCTTTGGCTCACTGACTGTTTTCCATTGGGTTGGTGCTTATATTTAGAAAAACACATACAACAGGTTAGAAAAAAAGACAAGATCCACTTAAAACATTCAAACAGCCCTGAATTCACAGCATTAAGCAGCTGGGTTTATGCAGATGCCATCCTTCTCTGCTTACGCTGTACCTGAGCATCGCTGGCCACTCACCTGCACCTCCAAGTCCCAGGGCACTGCAAAGTCAACCCTCTACTCTTTTTGTCCCCAGTTTTTATTCACACACTGGACAAGGAACACAGCCCTGTGGTTACCTTGGCCCCCCATTTCTGTATGAGTTCCCTTGCCAAGTGAATTATGTGCCTGGCAGCAAACTTGAAAGAAAAAGAAGGGTGAGAAGCTTTCCTTTTGCACAACAAGCAGTGCAAAACCCTACAGAGTCTCAGTAGGTCTGAGCCAGTCAGCACCAGCCCCACAGCTCCTGGGGTGGGAAAAGCCCATCTCTGACGGACCAATCTTTCACAGAGACAGCACTCACCAGCTCCAGAAACGCTCACTCTTCTCTATACATGGACTTACTGCAAGTAACCCCCAAACGCATCCACTTTCAACGTGCATTCGAGAAGTGTGTTTGTGGGGGGAAGAGATGGCCCAAACCCCTTGCAGACAGAGCAAAAACTGGTTAAATGTTGCCTTCTGCAGCTGTCTGAGGCTTCTTGCTTTTATTTATTTCTAAATCATTCAACAGTTTAGACAGGAAGGGCTCCTAAAACATTTCCATGCAGTTACACCAGATGAGCCTAAGAACATCAGTGACAGACTTACACTACCCTCATGCTAAAAGCAATCAGCAGATCTCACACCATCATCTGTGGGAGTGATGACTGACAGTGATGGGGATTAAGAAAAAGGAGCAGTCAGCCCAGTCTTCCCATTTAAAACTAGAACAAATTGCCCAGCTATAACTGGATTTAATTAAAATCAGTGTAAGGTGCTTCTGTTCCAGAGCAAGCTCTCCCTCCAGATGGGGAGATGCACTGGTACAGGCCTGCAAGTCCATGCACTTCTAAACTGCAGCATCAGCCAAGATAAAACCCAATGCAGTGGCCTGGCCCCCAGCTTATGCCATTACTGCCTCCATCTAGTTGGCAATGCTGAGGCTGTGCATCAGGACAAACTCCCCCCCATTCCAAAATGGATTGATTCAACCTGGCACACGATGAAGGTGAAGTTCAGTTCAACTCCAGAGGGTAGAGACAGCCTAAGGCGGGAAGAGCACAAGTGACCAAAGCTGCTTTTTGTGGACAACCGTGACAAGAAATGAAAACTTCATCCAGCATCACTTCTTGATTTTTTCCAAGACAAAATGGCCTTAAACGGCCACGAGACATAGATACCATTGTCCACCACTCCTGGAATGTTCCTGGGAATACAGAAGCAAGAACTAACAGAAACAGTCAACACAAAGTGATTGGAAAAGTCCTATTTAACACACACAGCCTCTTTGCAGTGATGGGACCAAGAAATCCCATCACCTGTGATAGCAGGCATGGGGGAGGCTTACAACAAGTGGTGATCTCTATCCTCATGCCAGTGGCTGTCTTGCACACTCAGCATGCCAAAAGGCACCCAGTGACCCTCCTGTCAGCACTGGCTTTATGCAACCCTACTTAGGCTGGCACTGACAGATGCAGTGTTGAACACCAGTGGTAGAGGTGACGCTTCCCAGGACTGGAGGGTATCTGTGTGCTGAGCAGAGCCCATGCCCTGGTGTGGGCAGTGAGGCAGCAGCAGATAAGGGAGAGCAGCAGCACTGCAGGACGGGGGCATTCTTCACATTGCCAGCATTCCTAGGGGAGGCTGCTGCTGCAGGAATCCCTTGTCTCAGCCTGGAGAAGGGAAGCTGTGTGGAGAGCTCAGAGCAGCTTCCAGTGTCTGAAGGGGGCTACAAGGATGCTGGGGAGGGGCTCTTCATCAGGGCCTGCAGTGACAGAACAAGGGGTGGATGGGTTCAGACTGAAACAGGGCAAGTTCAGGTTGGATGTAAGGAAGCAGCTCTTTACTGTGAGGGTGCTGAGGCACTGGCACAGGGTGCCCAGAGAAGCTGTGGCTGCCCCATCCCTGGCAATGTTCAAGGCCAGGTTGGAGCAACCTGGTCTAGCGGCAGGTGTCTGCCCACACCAGGGCGCTGGAACTGGATAATCCTTTCCAACACAAATCATTCTATGATAAAAGGGAGAAAGAACAAATCCAGCTCAGAGCTACAACAGTGAGTACAATAATTCACTCGGCTGCCTTGTGTGCTTTTGAGACTCTGGATGGGGCTGTGCTGGATTTAAGGTTCAAAAGGTATCACAACCATCTGCTTATCAGCACCCCACCCTGCCCATACCTCAGCACATTTACACAGGTTCATATACTTTATATTATGCTCATATATTTCAAAAGGACCTGTTTATAAGATTCAGCTCTAAATATCAAAACAGAGTTGACAGCAAGAGGAAAACTGGAAAACCATAACCTCTGTGCAGGGGCACATTAACCCAAACTGGAACAAATGACAGGCAGTGATACAGGAACCAACGTGATTTTCTGGCTGCCCATCTTATTGCATTCAGCAGTAGGGGACAGGCAACAGGAAATTCATATCCCATGATAAGCTCCCTTACAGAGGGATGAGTGGAATTCTACCAGTTTTCTAAGCAAATTACACCAAAGCCACCACAGAATCATAGAATAGTTTGGGTTGGAAAGGACCTAAGATCCTCTAGTTTCAACCATGCTGACATTAAGTTCTCTGTGGCTGGGCTTTTGGCTGCAGAAACCTTTTCAGCACCCTGCTGCACCCCCTGCATGAAATAATAAAGCAGAGCCCATGCCCAGACCTAACTTACAACAACCAAAGCAGAGCACGCCCCTACATCCATCAGTGGTATCTCCCATTGAAAGAAGAAACTGATTTTGGTGGTATTATTTAGTGCCTTCTGAAATAAAGAAAACAATGACCCCTGATATCAAAAGTTTCATGGCAAGATTTCTATTGACCTTTATGCTTAAAAAAAACCACCCAACATTTTACCTTCAAAATGACTCAGAAGCCAAGTCCCTTCCAGCTGTGTGCCCTTGAATCCCGATTTTTATTCCTTCAATTTAATACTAATTGCATTTGCTAGGAAAAGGACAAAATATTCCCATCCTGCCCAGCTCTGCTGCTACAAACCAGCTGCAGAAGGCTGCTTTTATCACTGAAATGCTGCCCTTTAGTGACAAAGCCCGGATAAAAATCACAGAGGAGGCTCACCTGAGGTGTATGTACCTGGCATTGCAACATATAAAGTGCAGTTGTTAATCCCTGGCTAATTAACATCTTCATTTAGCAGCTGAAGCAATGAGGAACACATCACCAGTGCATTTAAAAGGTACAGATTACATACACATGCTATTAGTCCTGCACACTGTCAGTCCTACAGCTCATCCCATTCCCCCTCCTCCTTACCCATTCCAACAATGGTCAGTCCAGTACTTCTTGCTCAGGAGCTACATGTTAATTCTGAATATACAACCCAACCCATTTTATTGTATTTTTCATCTTAAACCCTGCTGCATTCAGGTTAGCAGCAATGCTGATCTTAAGGTCCTTTCCAACCCTATTCTATGAATGCACTCAAGCTGCTTAAAAACCTCTAGGCTGAAGCACCGAGCTTAAAACTCCAGCCTACTACTCATTCAACTCTTAGCTTGTCAAGAGCTGGACACTGAACGAGGTTAGGAACACGTATAGTACAATGTGGAAAGCCAGCCACAAATCCAGCCACCTAAATGGCAAGCTTTATTTCTTCAACATCTAATGCAAGGTCTGTTTGCAGTCAGCTACAGGTCAGCCTCTGCAAGCAACATAAGCTCCAGCCTCCAGAGCACTATTGTCAAGCTTCTGAAAGAAAGGGGTGAAGTAAAACAAAACTGTTTGTAAAACGTAATGGGATCGTTTTCCACCACCACTGGAGTATGTTTGTCAGGCACTCAGCCAGCACCACTTCAAAGCACAGAGCCACATGTGGTTACTGCGCAGCTTTGTGCTTCAATATTAAACCACCCCAAAAACTAAGCCAGGCTCAGCCAGGCAGCCCGGCCACCGTCACTTTGATGCAGGAGAACGTACGTCAATGGGCTGCATCACTGCAGAGGCTCCAGGGTCGGGGAACCCTCCTACAGCATCTCCCTGCCAACGCAGCGAGCGCCGTGTACCGCTCCCGTCCGCAGCGCTGCGGGCTCAGCCAGAGGAGGGGGAGGAACACAAACCATCAAGGCATCGCTTTTCACCACAGAAAAAGGCCAAAGCTGAGTCAGACACTCACGCACAGGCAGCTCTTTGTGAGGTGTGGAGGTAACACGGAAAAGTCTGGAGCTGTCCCATGGCAGGGGTGGGAGAAGGCGACACGCTGCCAGGATGCTCCTAGCCAAAGGGGACCAAGGATGTCCCTGCCAGGGCTCGAAATGGGGATGCAACTAGTCTCATTTCATCTCTCTCAAAGAGACATTGGAAGAGGTTGTCCTGATGCCACAACTCGCCTGCTCTTGCTCAGGCACCGTAAAACACCCCACAGTTAAAAATCAGAGTCAGCCAGGCAGGCACAATGACAGGAGGCACATTTATGCTGCAACACCAGGCTTTCCTGCAATTGCATTTTAATACAGGACCATTAAGTACATGTTTTGGGCTTGTTTTGCAACTGGCTCCTGGCTGTCTACAGAGCTTAATTTAGATGTATGAAAAGAGAAAGGTCTTAACTAAGCAAGGAGTGCAGTTTCTAGCAGCCCTGTTTTGCTACGAGAGCTATTCCTCAGATTTCAAGTAGTTAACTGGGTTTTGTTCTCACTTCCCACTGTTTAACGTGTTCCAAGTCTGGCACTAATCTAGCTATATCCAAAAGGACCCAGATCTAAAGCTTATTGCACAATGGCTCTTTTCTGAGCAGGTTTTCATCGATGCAGCGGGTTACCGTGGGGCACACGAAGCCTTTCTAAAGCATGAAGTGTCAGCTAACTCCACCAGCACCATGCACAAGGGGACCACAACTCAACCCACCTGCAGACACTATAAGCCTGATGTTATCACTGAGAGATTCAATTTGTATCCGGGTCATCCTGGAAAAGCCAAGAGAAAGCCCTGCAGATGCCTCAGTTCTTGCTCCACCACGCAACATTCCCAAAGGACTTTCAGCAAAAAAAGTAGGAATTAAGAAACGACATCAGGCCCACACTGCCTCATCAATGAAGGCAAAGGTTAATCCTAGCAGCTACCTGAAGTAAAAAGGAGAGCTCTTGCACTATACAAGAGCCTCAAATGACTCCTATTTGCCTGAAGTTGCACATTCACGCTAAGGCTGATTTGATAGTGCTGCATCTACTTGGAGTCTCCTACACTAAAAGGAAGGAAGGCAGGATTTAGCATCATGTGAAAATGCCTGCCTGGGTTTGGTGGGGTGGCCACAAGCTGCTTTGATATCAGTTGCTACTACGGCTAAAAACAAAGCCTGTTGGGATACTTGGCACTGCAAACTTTCTCCTGCTCTGAAGCAAGCTTGGGTTTGGCTGCAATGTCCCTGGCTTGCTTCTGAGCCAAAACAAAGAGGGACTAAAAAGACAGTTTGGAGCAGGCTGCAGAGCGGTGAAGTTACTTATCCTGCAGACCATCAGGGGTTAAGGTAGCACATCTATGGCTCAAGCACTCTCTTCAGCAAAGCTTTAAAGTAACTCCAAGTGCTCTAGCAGTAGTTATCACCAGCTTGCACGCCCAGAGCTAGTATGCTTGCCAGCCATGGCCTATTGCTGACAACTTTATGTGTCTGACAGCAGATCTGCTGCTTGCAAACAGTCCTGAGCCTGCACTGGGAGCACTCCGAGTCCAGGCACAGACCTTCAAGAGGGACTCGTGACACATACCTCTGCGGTCAGAAGTACATATGAACCAGCCCAGCTGCAGTAAGACCAGCCTGGTCACAGTAGAACAAAGGCAGTAACTACAGGACAACAGGGAGCACTGGCAGAAAGAGAAGCAAGCAGAGAGAACACTCATTAAAGCATTCAGAGTCCTGACACATCAGCTGCCATCCCCAGCTGATGCTCCAGTGACCCAACCACAGCTTGCAGGGGACAGAGGAGCTGAGCTGCACTCAATGGGCCAGCTGCTGGCCAGGCACCTCCAGCTCTTCCACCTCTCCCACTTTCATCTCCAAAGCTTAGGTGCCTCACACCCAGACTCCACTCTGAACACCTTTAGCCCTACAGATCACGCTACAGCTGAGCCTCGGGAGCATGCACACACATGTGCACACACGTCCTCTGAAGACAAACACTGCTTGCACCCAGCGAATCAGTGTAAGTCAGCCCAGCTCTGAGCACTGCAGTGGAACAGGCTCATTTCTGTTCGTGTCAGAGTAGGAGTTTGCAGCTCCAGCGCTGAAGGATGCAGTGTGCTAGCGTTGCCTTGAGGAATTAAGTAAGATCAGTCCCAAATTTAGGGATTGGCTAAATATTCTGCTAATGTGTTCCTAAATGCAGTTGGTTAAAAATAAAAGGGTTTATTTTCATGTGGCATACAGCGCATTGCATCATCTGGCATATGTGGCGAGACAGATGGTAGGAATAAGACAGAGCCTTCCCTTCACAGCATTTGCTACCATGTTAGGAGTGTCTTCAAATGACTGCTTTGTAAGTTTTCCAGAGGCTGTTTAAGGCAAGAGAAATTGGGAAGCAGAAGATCAGCGCTCCATTAACTACAAGTGGTTTTGAACAGGTTAATATTCCACAACTTGTGAAGCAATGGGTGACACTTAGGACAGGAGCAGGTGCCCAGCTTTAGAGGAATCCTGTAACTCTCCTATTCCCCCGCAGTCACCCACTTCACCAACATCAGCTCTCACTGCTCTTCCAAGTCAGTGCCTCGGAGTAAACACCACTTTAAAGGCCACTTTGACCCAATGTTGCACACTTGTCACATCAAACCCCTTGGTCCTCAAAGAACCTCACTGAAGCACAGCGTATCACCACCTCACTCCCACCAGGATCACAGGAAGACTGTTAGCAGTTTTATGGCAAGAGGAAGATGACAAAATGCCTGCTCAAATCCGTGAGCAATGGACAAGTGTGGTGACATTTGGCTTGGAATTGCAAGTAGAGAAACTGCAACACATTAATGTGGCAAAGTCAACCAGCTTTCAGCTGATACCCTCCCCAAGGAAATAAACCCAAGTCCTATGGAAACTGAGGAAGTGCATTTGAAGCAACATCATCCCAAAGTTAAAAGCAACAGACAGCTCTATGTGAGCCTCTTGGCTCCTGTATAGCCTAGAGCTTCAGATGAAGTGTCTGAGATAATAAAGCTCCACCACTGAGGCCATAGAAGTGAGGCAGGGCTCAGGTGCCACACACACAGCTTCCCACCAGGGTTTTGGCTTGCTACAGTCCATAAAAGCCATCGGAGCATCCTGCTGAGCCATGCCTACCACTTAGGGGATGATACAGCTGCCTCTTGCACTGCTCTGGCTGTACATTGGCAGCATCAAGTCCATGTGCTGCACTCTCCTTCTAGCAGGTTCCCATCCAAATGAACAAATGCCTTAAAGTGTGGGAAGGAAGCACCATTGGATCACAGCAAACCCAGGTCTGCAAGAACATCCTTGAAGAAATGCTGGAGGAGTGGAGACTGGTTAACCTGCTTTAACCCACTGCACCAGTGCCTCTGTAGCAGGCACTGCTTTCTAAGGGTGTAAATCTGAGGTACAGCAGCTGTCCAAAGCTATTTGCAAGTTTATTGTAAACAAGTCCAGCTTCTCAGGGCTCTGCTTTATGCAAGAGGTGGCAAATTAAGCTACAAGTTCTGTGTCCAAACAAGATAAACTAATTCTGTACTGAAGTTGTGCAGAACTACCCCGAACTCCTGGAAGAGGAGCCTGAGGCACCACAGGCAGAGAAGTGAAAGAGCTGCAGGGTGCAATAGCCTTCACTGGTACTTACATTTCCAGCCATCAACAGATGGACGGGGTCAGGGGGTGTCTTCCCTCTTCCTTCAGGAAGGAATTCAGGACTCAGTGCTCCGAGCACAAACAGGCTTCCGAGTTTGTCCTGCAATACCCTTGTGCCTATGCCCGCACTCGGGTAAGCCTGTGGCTGCGCTGCTCGTAGTCTTCTACAGTAAGGCTCGGCTTTAAAAGCTTGAGAGCAGTATTAAGTGAAGAGCTATCACGAGAGTAGAACTTAAATTAAACCTCTGATGTAGCTTTGCATGGGACAAGCTACATGCTGTATTAGTTTATGCACAGCACCCAGGATGCTGAAAGCGTCCAGCAAACCCATGGGTGTTTGCAAGACACCACTGGCTCATGCTCAGCTTCCATCCACTCTGCCCAGGAGCTGGGCTGCAGCTCAGCACCTATTTCCATCTCCTATCAAGCTGTGCAGGTACACCAGGCGATGTCAGTTCAAAAGCACTGCTGCACTTGAGCAGGTAACTCATGGATAAACTCAAGATGAGTCACAGCTCAAGGCATCTCAGACCATTAAACAGACTGAAGTTACGGATGGGTTAAGATCAGAGGAAAAGTAGAGTAATTTAACATGCTCCAGAAGTGTCCAAACCTTGAGCTGCAGAGCTCAAACGACAGATGTTTATCCCCCCCCTTTAATTTCTGTTCAAGTCACAAGTGCCTACAAATATTTATCTACAGAAGTCATAGCACTAATCCTATCTCCTTCCTAGCTTTTAAGTTGAGTGATCAAAGTTGTGCAATTCCTTGAAGACTGTATTTCAATTTCAGTTAAGGATCTCTTCTAAAGCCTAATAATAAAAAGGTGTTTTTTCATAGGGGAAATTAAGTTAAAATGCTTATGTTCTAGTGCAAATTAAAAGGAACATCAAAGTGAAAATCAGGCAGCTTAATTTCACACCATCTATTCCTAAAAAGGATGACTGTAGGCAATCCCCTTTCAACAAATGCCAGAACGAGGACTTCACTTTTCAAGCAAAGCATTTCAAAGCACTGCCTCACCTACCTTCGCACCCACAGATACCCCCAGCCTCACATCAGAGCATGAAATCTGCGTGGCAACTCCTCTACCTGGTCCCCAATCCTCTTCAAAAACGCTCTCAAGAGCAACAAGCAAATCTCTGTTCCCACCCGGAGGGCACAAGGAAAAGGGAGACAAAAGAGGCACTTGCTCAGCAGGTTACCCTAGGAAAGGGCTTTGTTTTGTTTCCCCTGCCCCTCTATCCTCAGCTGGGTAACACACAGCTTGCCAGTGCTGGCTTGAGCAGAGCTAAGCTGCGTTTCATTGTTAACTATGACAAGTGACCTCTGAAATTTCACCTGATAACTGCATGAGGTTAAAACCCGGTGCACAGCGTGGTAAACATTTCTGAGCTATTATTAGCCAAAGGAAAGAGCGTGACTGAGCTCTTTCAGCAGCCAGCACAGGCTGTTTGCCCCATCCTGCTGCCAGGGACATGCAATACCTTTGCTGGGGCTGCACCAGGACAGGCCGCTGCTGTAATGGAGTGGATTAAAATCCAGTGCTGCCAGTCAGACAAGCATGTGCAGGGTGTCTTCCAACAACAAACCACCCTGCGTGCATGCATAGGGATGGTTCAGCCATCAAACCCAAGGCATTAGAGGTGCACTGGGGGCACACTGCTCCTAGAGTTCAGGGCAAACTGAGAAGCTGTGGAGTTTTCCAATCCATTTATCAGAGATGCTCGTTTTCCCTCCTCTGCATCCAAGGAATTGATGAGATAAATGAGACTTCTTCAGAAGCAAAAGGCCAAACTTGCCCACATGAGGGCAGCAATTAGGACATGACTCGAATATGACCATTCCCTCCTTCCTCCCTCCCAATGCACACTGATCCTGGGGAGTTGTTTGTCTCTACTCTCCGTTTGTCATCCTCACTCAAAGAGCACATGAGTCAGCCTGTGCACCACAGATGCTGCTGATAAAAACACACTCCATTTGGGAATATTAGCAACCCTGCAGAACAAAGGCAGCTAAAAAATAAATCCCCATCCACTGACTCCAAATCAGCTGTGTCAGTAAGTGCCTGGTAAATGTCGCTGGCTTTACCCTCTGTATAAACATCAATCTTTGGATGGTCCAGATTAACTCTTCCACTCCTGCAAGATCAGAAGCACAACACTTCACAAAAGGTCAGCAGCCAGGTTCCAACTTGAGCATGGAACAACCAGTGCCTGTCCCGGTGCTGCTCACTGTAGCTCTGTCCCAACAAATACCACAAAGAGGAAAGAGGAGATATGTAACTTATCTGCACACAGCAACCCTACACAGGGGGAACTTTTGCTATGTATAACTTTCCAGAGCAGCAAATATTCACATGGAGCAGTCGTAACAGCTCAAGCCTTGGCCAGGTGGAAGCTTGACCCCAGAGCTCCAGCAGATCATAATGCTTCTTTCAGAACAATCCCATGATCTAAACCCCAACCGAACAAAAGAGCCCACAAAAATCATACACGAAAAATCCCCCAAACAAAAGAGAAACCCCACAGTGATCAAGCCTGAAGGGTACAACTCGTCTGCTGTAGACCACAAAGCCAACTGCAGTGCAGCCTGTCCTGACCAGCAGCAGGAATCCTCTGCTGTCAGCACACAGCACAGATCTCGGGAACAAGCTGCTCCTCCAGCATCAGCCTGTTCTGCTTGTACCCGTTTGGTCTTTGTAGCACTCACAAAGTGGTTCTGCAGAACCCCGCAATTAGAACAGCACAAACTCTACAAATGGCACAGATTAAGGGTCAGGAGCTCCTCTGCTCATCTTCCCCATTCAGACTCATTTGTGTGTAGTGTTTTGAAGCTGTGAACTTCAACAAAAGGAGCAGTTTACAACAGAAAGGGTCGGTCTCGACACATACAGCTTCTATAGTGCTCAGGCTGCATCAAGATTCACTGTGCAGAGTTGCTCATCCTGCGTAGCAGCCAGGAGAAGAGAAAGGAAAACGTGCAAGAAACCAGTAGTCCATAGCTCCTGGGTTTATGATTTCTAAAGCTCCAGGCCTTGAAATGATGAGGGTCATCCCCTATCACCACTGGATCTCCTCAGTTCCTTCTAACACAAGAAGCAGGTTACACGGCATTCGCTGTGTGCCAGCATCTCAGCCCACCTGGAGTCCTGCATCCAGCTCTGAGGTCCCCAGCACAAGAGGGATGTGGAGCTGTTGGGAGCAAGTCAAGAAAAGGCCATGGAGCTGCTGCGAGGGCTGGAGCAGCTCTGCTCTGGAGCCAGGCTGAGAGAGCTGGGCTGGGGCAGCCTGGGGGAGAGAAGGCTCCTGAAGGGGAGACCTGAGAGCAGCTCCAGGGCCTAAAGGGGCTGCAGGGAACCTGGAGAGNGCTCAGCCTGCGGGACAGAAGGCTCCTGAAGGGGAGACGGGAGACCTGAGCTCCAGGGCCTAAAGGGGCTGCAGGGAACCTGGAGAGGAGCTTGGGACAAGGGCCTGTAGGGCCAGGCCAAGGGGAATGGCTTGAACCTGCCCCAGGGGAGACTGAGCTGAGCTTTGGCTCATTGCATTGCCAAGAGAAGTGTGGCTTGCTATTTTCCCTGCACACAGCCTAACTGAACAGCTACTGCATGACAGATGACCCTGTGGTCACCCAGACAAACACCAGAAGCTCCTGTGCCCATCAGTGTGCACTGCTATCACCATCAGAGCACCGGGCTATGGTTCTGTGGCTTCTATTTGGGGAAAACCAGTGCTCTCTGGGAATCAGCATCAGGCAGATTCAAAAGCAACAGGTGCAGCAAATAAAATGTTAATCAAAACAAAGGTTAATGCATTACAGGTCCGCACCAAGAACTTGTTTGTCACCTCTCCAGGTCTATTACAGGCCTCCTAAGGGGAGATAAGCTAAGCACATCCATCAACTTGAGCAGAATAAACTCAGCAGCAGCAGAGCCATGTGGTTAGTCTTCACTGTACTGTAACTTTGTCTTGTAGGGACAAAATACAATCTGTTGGACTTGCTTTGTACATGAAGGACAGCTTCTCTCTACCCTCCAGCTATTTCCACCCATTGATGAATGCAAACAACTTAATTAAAAGTACTGGAGTTAACTCTTCACCACATTTTAAAGAAGGCAAAAGCAGGAATGTAGCCTGCTTGAGCCACACAGCAGGCTGTACAGCATCGTGCCATCAAACGTTACCCCACATTCCTCCTCATTTTCCTTTCCACATAATATTGATCATAAATGAATCAGCTGCTTTTGGCTTTTTGGCAGCTGAACCCTTGGTTTGAGATTAGGTCACAGAAACATAGAATGGTTTGGGTTGGAAAGGACCTTAACATCATCCAGTTCCAACCCCCCTGCTACGGGCAGGGATGCCTCACACTAGACCATGTCACTCAAGGCTGTCCAACCTGGCCTCGAACACTGCCAGGGATGGAGCACTCACCACTTCTCTGGGCACCCTGTGCCAGCGCCTCCTCACCTTCACCAAGAAAGAACTTCTTCCTTATATCCAACCTGAACACAGGGTTGAACACATGGAAGCCTTTCAGTTACATTCCTTCACTTCAAGCTCCATGGTCCTTCTGTGCCTGATTGTATCACACACCCTTTCTTGCACAACAGCTTCAGGTCTTGAGAACTGGAGCCTTGCTGCTAGATCCCACCCCCTGCTGTCACCTCTTTGGAACCTTCAGTAAGTTAGCAGCTAAAGAAGTCTTCAAATCAGCCACTTGGAAAAGCATGCGGAGCTAAGAGCCTACACAAGCGTGAGAGGCAGGCTCTTAATGGCAAGCTAATTATGAATTTATCTTAATAGCACATTAAACCAAACCACCTCTTTTGCAAAGATGAAGGGCCCCAGGCCTGCTGACCTTACAGCAACACGCAAATACTTTGGTGCATTCTGGCAACAAAATAAGCCTCTTTAAAACACCAGATATTTCTGGACAACAGAGCTCCCCACCTAATTTATGGCCTCGCTACCAATGTGGGAAACTCATGATGAGAAACAAGTGAGGTGCTGCTTGCCACCTCCCCCCTATCCCAACAAACCCTCTTAAGCTACTTCCCAACTGCTTCCCTCCTGGTTCCCACAGTGTCTCACACTGTGTCTCATTTCAGCCAACCATAAAGGCTGAAGAGGATGCAAACCCAAAATGTAACTTGCAGATGTAGCAGCTTGCAGACCAAACACAGCACAGAGCAGTTTGCAAGGGCTCTTTAAATCATTATACCCGTTTCTTGTGCAATGACCTGCAGACATTGTGACAATTTGAAGAGCACATAAGCTGAACCATATGGTTTCTGCAAAGCTGCTCTGAATTCTTCATACATTGGGACATATTTATCAGCTCCAGAAGAGGAAAAGGTTGCCTAAAATGGAACCCACTCACAAACTTTCCACCTGAAATTACCCACATAAACAGCCCAAATATGAGAAACATGGAATGCAAAGCACAAGTATTAATCTGCTGAATGATGCTGCTCATTCACATTCCCCTTCAGAGAGTGTGAGCAGGATTTGAGCACTCAGCCTGTGCTGCATACCTATTCAGACACAAGATCCAGATGCCATGAACTAAGGGCTCCACGTCAGGGCAGCAAGAGCAATACACAACCACAGTCAAAAGGTATTTCTCAGGCCCTTCCTGGAACTCCCTCAAACTGAACTGCCTGTTGATTTAGGCAGGCACTAATCCAGGCAGCGCTGGCGCTGACCCAAGCTTCAGCAGCAGTTACAGTTCTGAACACTGTTTTTCCTCTCTCTCTCTGCCTGGAACCATGTAAATAGCATTCCTGTTTGCCATTAATCCGTCCATGCCTGCAATTCCCGGACTTACCACTGCTGGGAACAGGCTTGGGTGTCTTCAGATGCCCAGGGCTTCCCTGCCACATGGACCTGCAAACAGCCCTCCAGAGCAGAGAACAGCAGTGGTTGGACTGGCAGGACAGCCAGCAAGGCAGAGGCATGGTGATTATGACTATACATGCCACTATACATGCCACTATACATGCCACTATACATGCCACTATACATGCCACTATACATGCCACTATACATGGCACTATACATGCCACTATACATGCCACTATACATGCCACTATACATGCCACTATACATGCCACTATACATGCCACTATACATGCCACTATACATGCCACTATACATGCCACTATACATGCCACTATACATGCCACTATACATGCCACTATACATGCCACTATACATGCCACTATACATGCCACTATACATGCCACTATACATGCCACTATACATGCCACTATACATGCCACTATACATGCCACTATACATGCCACTATACATGCCACTATACATGCCACTATACATGCCACTATACATGCCACTATACATGCCACTATACATGCCACTATACATGCCACTATACATGCCACTATACATGCCACTATACATGCNTATACATGTCACTATACATGTCACTATACATGTCACTATACATGTCACTATACATGTCACTATGATGGGGAACACAGAGGAAACTGCAAGAGGAATCAGGAGCAAGATGCCCATGTCTGGATGTGGCTAATCCTTCCACATGTTGATAATCCAAGCACAACTATGTGACATAGGTTTGTAAGCTAATAACTGTGAAGAAATTCCACAGGCTTTTCTGGGAAGCTTTTGCAAACCAGAGATGCTTAGCGATAGGNGATGGGGAACACAGAGGAAACTGCAAGAGGAATCAGGAGCAAGATGCCCGTGTCTGGATGTGGCTAATCCTTCCACATGTCGATAATCCAAGCACAAACTATGTGACATAGGTTTGTAAGCTAATAACTGTGAAGAAATTCCACAGGCTTTTCTGGGAAGCTTTTGCAAACCAGAGATGCTTAGCGATAGGAATTTCACATGGGATTTCAGCCAGAGGACCAAAGGAATCTATTCACCACTCATATTCCATAGTGGGTACAGAAATCACTGAAAGCATTAAGAAATAGTGTTCTAACTCAAATTTATGCTATACTCACCGTTTTCATTGCCAGGTAAAGTATTAAGGCAAAGCACACTTAGAACAATGGCATCTATACCTCTATTAATTTCAGTGTAATAGTAAGCAGGAGCCAAATTATTGGTCTCTGAACAGCTGAGACTGGAGAAAGCCCTGACAGCAACAGAAAGAAAGGGGTGAGGGTTGACAGAAACCATTAGCTGCGCATCACCTACAACCCACCTTAATTCTGCTATTTGTTCGAGGCAGGAAGAAATAAAGCAGTTGGATATTACAAGAGAGAAATCAAACTGCAGAAATGCAGCTGTTGAAGTGCAAGTTTCAAACCTATGAGAAGGATGCAGGAACAGCCTCCAGGCAAAAGCTGCTGAAAGAAACAGGGTGCTTAGACTAAGATGCAGGGACACTGTGTACCAGGAAGGAAACTCACTACTACCACCAGGCTCCATCAAAACCAAGCAGGTTAAATTCAGCTTCGATTAAGCAAAACTGACAGCCAAAGAACTGCATTCTGGAACAGTTGCATACAAACTATTATGGCATATTCCAAAGACAAGCAGGATTTGGCCTTGGAAGCAGAGGCTCCAGAGGTGGGATGGGATGGTTGCCACCCTGTGCCAACCAGGCACTGCCCACAAGCAGGTTTCTGGGTGCTCAGGCCACACGGGCTAGTGACATATGAGAAGTATTAGTAAGACAACTGAGTACTGCTTGAGTCACCCAACCACAGGAAGCTCACCGGAGATCACCACATCTTCTCCCCCTCCCATCGTGGGAAGGGAAAGGGAGATGTCAAGGAGAGCCAAGGCAGACAGAGGACCTCCCAAGCTGGGTAACTGCAAGATGATTCACACAGCCCCAGCTGTGTGAACGGCCTGTAAGCACATCACTGCTCTTCCCCATCCTATAGTAAATACTGGACCAAAGCCATTTTATTTCTCTCAAGGAGACTCCCAACGTTGTTTTGGCACAAAGACAACAGAGCAGCAGTTCCCATTTTCCAGCTATGGCAGTTCAATCCAACTCAACTCGAGCTCTGAGCTCACCTCCCCTCCTGATGCCTCTCAGGGTCCTTAAGGGACCATGACTATTCTTCTTGCCCAAGCCTTCCAAAACCAACTGCACTTAAACTGAACTTGTTGGGCCTGTGAAGCCCATTTCAAGCCATTCTTCCCCAGTAATGCGTTTCCCAGGTGTGAGGCTCAAATGGCAACCAGCAAGAAACACGTTCTTGCTGTGAAATCCAGCACATGACTGTGGGAAAGGAGAGGTCATTTCCCCAAAGCTACTGAAAACAAGAGGCGGCAACTCATTTGAAGGACATCCATACCAAGATGGACAGACCAAAGGAAGCAGCAGATCTAAGAGCAATGGGAAGACAAGAGACACCACCAGCAAAAATAAATCCACTTTGTGTATTCCCATGTGATGCATGCAGCTACTCCTCCACTAAGTGCAGCATTTCACTCATACCCACCTCAACTACTTCACATCCCTTCAAGCTATAATGCAGATTTTGGGTGTTAACTGCACTCTCACACCCTTATGCTTATTCAAGCTGATCATGGGAGATGAGGGTAGATAGCTCTTATTGTTGTCTTGGACATACCTCTGACCCCTGCATAAGTTCTCCCTTCTCCTTTTCCCGCTATTCAGCAGCTTTGAGAAAGTGGGTGCAAAGAACAGGAGTAAGGGACTGGGTGCTCCCAGGCTGCACCCTCTTCATCTCTGTGGTCTGTGCCCATCCCCATTGAAAGGCTGCAAACATCACTTCAGAGTAGCCAAAACTTCATGGCCCTTTATAAAGGCCCCCAGCTCCCAAGGCATGACTTATCTGTGTAAGTGAGGGCCTACAGCACATCAAGGTGACCCTGAGCAGCAAAGGAGACAGGTACACAAACAGGCTCCTCTCAGTGAAGCCATGCAGCATGACGTGGCTGGAGGGCAGCCAGGAGCAGAGAAGCCAGGAATGTATTTGGAGACCTACACTGCTGATAAGTTTGCTGCAAAGAATGTTTTAGGGGTGAGTCGTGATTGTGACAGAGATACCAAAGGGTTCTTTGGTATTGGTCTATAAAGCAAGTCTGTTCTGCTGAACCCAGGCATCTAGCTAAGAGCTGAGTGTTTGAGGCAAAGATGTTTCATGCGAAGCCTCTTCTAGTCCCTCCTCCGTACAGAGAGCTCATGGAGAGCTGACAAAAGATGTGTTGAGATTGCTGGATTTCAGCATGATACGAATTTACACTGAAGGTGTCGAGGGGTACAAGGAAAGGAAGAAAACTGATGAAAACCACTAAACCAGGTTACAACCAATCACAACATCATTAGTCTCTTAGGAGACTAAAACCTGAACAAGAGTGAGAATCCCAACACTGCTCACGTCTCTTTTTGACGTATTAAACTGGGATTATTTCAGTTACACTGAAACACATTTTATGTTCTAATATAAATATTCGATTGCCACCACCTCAAATTCTCCCTTGCCCATCTGCACACTGCTGACTGTGTCCGATTGAACACACAGGGCAGTTTTGCACATGCTGCAGAAGTCCTAAATCCTATCCTCTCTCAACTGCAAATTCGACTTTGAGCAGTTGCTGTTGCATTTAAAGTGTTTCCTTAACAAACAAGCACAGGTTCACTTGTCAGCTTGACTCATGACAGCAGCACCCCCAGGAAGGAAGCGGAGCAGCCTGGGTTTGTCCAGCTGTCCACATTCCAGAGTTCCCAGCACACTTTCTGAGCACAGGATGCCTCAGGGAACAGTCCCATCTAGCTCTGCAGAAGCACATGCTATGGTTAGAAAGGGGGTCCTCTAAGCCACTCTCACCCTCTGTTTCAGAGCTACACGGGGTGCAGTGAGAGCCTTGAGACCAAACCACAACCCTGCAGACTAGCCCAGGTTCCTACACCAGCTTTGCCACAGCCTGGCCTTGGGAAAACAACTGATCTCTTCCTGCAAGGCCACTGTAAATCTTAACAGAGCACTTAAGACAGACAGGAAACAGCATTTGTCACAGAGGAGACGCTGATAAAGCTGTAAAAGTGCTTGCCCAACAACCAGCAGCTAAGCAAAAGAAACCCTTTGCATAATGCACAAGGTTAACTGTTAGTCCCCTGTGGATCACCTGGTGCAAAAAGTCCTGAGATCATCTCAAACCATTAAAACCCCCACCGAATATTCTGTAAGATGCATCTATCAGTAGTAGGGAGCTAACAACAAACCTAAAGGTTTGAATAACAGCTTATCTCCAAAGTTCACAACGAAGCGTTTGTGGACTGAGAAACCAGTTTTGCTGAACACAAGGGTTTACTACAAAAGATGAACAACTTGCACTCTACTCTGACATGCAGCCATGCTATAGAAGCCCCAGGCCCTGCATCAGAGTCCTCTCCGCCTCCAAACAAGAACAGGGGCAGCTCCTGCAGCTGCAGACAAATCAAACCCTGGAAGCTCCAAAGCCAAAGTTCTGCCTTCTGAGCTGATCTGCTTTGCTTTCAGAAGGAATCAGGCTTCTTAGAGACAGCCCCAAGATACTTTCTATTATTCCTTGTGTTAAAGCATGACAAGTTTTGGCGATTCCTTACAGGATGGAGCTTTCCAAAGCATGTGTCACCAAAGATAACCCTACCATCCTTAAGAGTAGGTCAGGATGAAGGCACTCATCCTAGCATGTATTTTGTGCCAGTTAGTCCATTGAAACCAATGCCAAGTGGCACCAAGCGCTGTTCAACACACTATGGAATCACTTCCTTTTGTTTCAGGAGCTGGCTGCACAAAGATTCAGGAAGTGCCTTTCCCAAGTGCTATGCAGAACTGCCCTCTCCACATCTCCCATTCCAAAGTCAGGCACAAAATTCCATCTATTGTGGATCTTCAGCCACCTCCATGCTCTGCATCCATCACAGTGCACTGGGGGTGACTCAGGCAAAAGCAGAGTTTTCACTGTAACAAGGAAAGGAAAAGGAGAGAAATGGAGCACTCCTGTTGGCAGAGCTGTGCAGCTGCAGCAATACTTTATAAGGAAATCTCTTGGACAAAACTGCCTGTCCTCATGGTACTGAGGCGTTTTTGTATTCTCTTGCAGATGCTTTACAAGTCCTTCATAGTAGGTATCTTGTAGAGAACCAAAGTTGTCCCCAAGCTGGGGACTATCTGTAGAAACACCAAAACAGATTTGAGACCTGCTGTGGAAATAAAGCATCCCTTTGGTTCAGAGCTACTAAAGCCCAGACCAGAAGATGCAAAGATGAGCCCCGAGAGACTCAGGTTTAAGCAGCTTTGAGTACAGATGATACAGATGATATAATCCAGTTTAATCAGGCTTTGTCCAACTTTTGGCTATAAACAGTCAGAGACCTGCTAGTTTGCTTCCAAATGCTGAGAATCAACTACATATAATCAGACTGAAGCAATATTCAAATGGGAGGCTTCCAAGGAAAGCTGTTCTTCATTTGTTCGTACTGTTCCTTCCAGAGCAATGATTTACAATAACTGCAGCTGGCACCGTGGCCTTGTCCTCATGGTTACACAGAAAGTCTATTACTTAGGTCTAGACTTCAAAAAGATGCAGAATTCCAACACCACTGTCTTAGCTCACCTCCAGCTCAGCACTGAGGTCCGAATTACATCAAAGCCATCGAGGCATAGGATGCATTGTCCATGTTTTGGGGCTGGTTTGGATCCCAAAAGATCCAAACCTGGTTTGGATCTCCCCAAAGATACAGCTGTCAGTAACAAATCAAGCTGAGGAAAGCAATAGGTAAGAAGCAACGATGCTGTTCTGAACCTGAAGCATAGCACCCAAACTAACTGTTGACTCATTTGGCTCTTCCTAGACACTTTTGCACACACATTTTTCCCTGTGGCACTGGACGAATGACAATAAAACTGAGTCACCTTAGGCCGGGTTCTAAGGAAGGAACAGCTCACACATGAGCACAGAAGGAGAAACCCAAAGCAGAGATTTCTCCAGTGCAAGCTGCCACCAAAACTTGAAACACCAAAAAGGCAGCTTTCCTCTCAGCTTTTTAACTGAAATAGCTCAGTGTCTACTAAGTAAACTGCAACTGCCTTTAACAAATGGCATTTGGGGATTCCAGATTAATTCCAATGAACAGCAGCAACAAGCAACTGAAATTTGCCAAATATCCGTTTTATTTTAGTAAGTATGAACAAGATATTAAAATGCCAGAGGGTGGGGGCTGTATGCACAGCTATTAAAGGTGTCTGGCAGCTTAAGTGAGCTGGAGACAGTTCTAGGAGTCAAAACTGAAACAAACACTAAGCAAATGAGCTGGTGCAGAGGAGCAGAGGAATGCTGGCCTCAGGGCTGAGGAATGCAAGCCTGTCCAGACAGCGAGAGCAGCTGTACGTGCACCCAGCACTAGGATGGGAACCTGGCTGGAAGGAGGTAAAAAGTTAGTGCTGTTTAGTCACTTTTATATAAACCTATACTTAGAAAAACCAGCTAAACATGCAACTTGTTCAATGACAATATACCTGTGCAGCTCTGTTCTGCAATTGGAAGGTGTAAATTCAATGAGATTCACAGAAGAGATTAAGGGTTTTCACATTAGAGAGTCAGAAATCAATCCTAGAAACAGCTGGCAGTTGGATTATTCACCTAAACGCCCTGCACCTTCTCAGCCTCATTTCCCAGTAGGGCAGAGTCTTTCCCCATGTTGACAGAGGAGGAACTGTTCTTCCAGTGAAGCCCACAACCAGAGCTTCCCGTCTCACCAGAAAAGGTTTCGTTTAAAACCCACAGCCAGCACTATTGCACACCAAGAGAAAAGTGCTTAAGCAGCTCTAAACTTCAAAAGGATCACAAGCCAGACAAACCCTGCTGACCCGCACCACAGATGCCACCATACCATCTCCTTTAACAGTGACAGGTAATGCCTTGCGTGCCTGTCAGCATCTCGCGCACCAAAACAAGAGTCAGGTTTGCTCGGTCCTTTGTGACTAACTCTATCAGCTCCCAGGCCAGCAGACAACAGCACCAAGCACCTCTAGGTTGTACACAATACTGTCAATGAAACCTCAGCTCTGCAGCTGGAGCAACACAGAATGGTTGGGGTTGGAAAGGGTCTTAAGATCATCCAGCTCCAAACCCCTGCCACAGGCAGGGACCCCTTCCACTGGAGCAGCTTGCTCCAAGCCCTTGTGTCCAACCTGGCCTTGAACACTGCAAGAGATGGGGCAGCCACAGCTTCTCTGGGCACCCTGTGCCAGCGCCACAGCATCCTCACAGGGAAGAACTTCTTCCTTAGATCTAACCTGACTTTCCCCTGTTCCAGTTTGAACCCATCACCCCTTGTCCTATCACTACAGTCCCTGATGAAGAGTCCCTTTCCAGCATCCTTGTAGGCCCCCTTCAGACATTGGAAGGCTGCTCTGAGGTCACCACAAAGCCTTCTCTGCTCCAGACTGACCCATAAGAATACATGCCCCTTTACTTCGAGTTTCAGTGTTTCATATGCTGATTTAGTTATCCTGGCTGTTTGCCTGTTTGGCAAAGGCAGGACAGAGCAGCGGCTTGCCCAGACTTCAGGGCAAGCTTCCTTCCCAGATCTCCAATGCTCCTCAACCAGGGCTCTTCCAAAAAGCCTCCATTGTTATCTCAGGCCAAGGAACAGGAGAATAGGAAACCAGGCTCTGTTTACTGCTATGTGTTGAGAGGAAAGCCCATGGGGGCTGTCCCTGCTGAAGGTTAACTCCATGCCCAGGTGGAGCATGTGGGAGGGCAGGAAGGACAAAAAGCAGAGCCAGCAAGAACTGACTCAGCAATGCTCACCCCCTCTCATTATCTCACAGCTTAAAGCAGAAATGTTAAAAGACCCTTTCAAAATGAGATGGTTTATATAATGCTGCTGGAAGCAGACAGACATTTGAACTCCTGCAAGTAACCAAGAGCACAGATGAGCTGGGAAGCTGCAGATGATGGGATCACGAGTCAGTAATTGCAGCCTGCAATTACTTAACATGCAGAGCACATTTCAGGGATTAGTGCAGGAGGAGGCTGAAGGCCAAGCCTTCCCATGCAGGAAGGGATGGGATTACAGCCCACACAAGAGGAAGGGAGAGTCCCACACAGCACTGCAAAGGGCAAAGTCTTACTCCTGGCTGTCAACATGAGCTTGAGCATCCAAACACCACTGTTTTGCAGACACCACAAGGCAGAGCATGTTATTTCCTCTGAAAATAGCTAAAAAAATAACCCTCTAACCCTTCTACTCCCAGGGATGCACACTTACAGTGCTCAGACACCAAAAAATGCCTGTTGAATTTGTGTTTTATGTAGTAACACCCATGGAGATGCTTGTATGAACAGTGCTGCAGTGACAGGAACAAGCTACTGGCCATGAAGTTTTTCCTGTGAGAAACATTAGCTCTTTATACAGCCTGCCTCCTGCTATGGCTCCACATCTGGACAGAGGGCAAAAAGCACTCGAGTCTGCACCCATTAGCCATCTCCAAGGGAAAAATGCATCACGCCGCGAGGGCTGAAAGTTGCCCAAAAGCCTGGCCACAAGGTTTTGTATGAAACAACACCTTATTTAGACAATTTGAAATACGTTACAGAGGGACACTATGGCTGGGAATTTGCATAATGGGCGTCTACATGTTGCTTACCTAACAGGAGAAGAATCCTGTCTGTCAGTAAGTCTAGACTGTGGTGTTGAATCCAGGGGACCAAGGAATCTCCCAGCCAGAAATAACACCCAGCAAAGGGCAAGGTGCTGCCATCTGCCGACACCCCGGGCATCCTGGAGGCACCTCTGGGTTGGGACCGCCCTGCAGTGCTCAGAGCAGCAAGGAAAACCATCTTCCTCCTTGCAAAGGCTAAGCTGCCTCTTCCAAGCGTTCCAGTGCCTCGTTCCACTGCGATGGCTGGACTGCACTGTTAGCTGGAGCTGCGATTAAAGCGATGGTTGCATGACAGTCTCCTTAATTCAAATGTATAGACGTTATTTAATATTAAAGGCCACAGCATAACAAAGAGAGCTTTCCAGTTTAAAATACTCCACCGGCTTAAGCGGCTTAACAGAGACCTCTGCAGTTCAGACCAGCTCAATGCAGGCAGTTAATCCAGACCCAGTTTTTCCCCACTGAAATGAACTGTGGTTTAGACGATCTGATACCCAAACGGCATATTTAGCCACCATTTCTATCTCCAAAAGCCTTCCTGTGACACACGGAACCCACTGGCTTTGGACTCACACAGATCTTAACTCTCTGGAGTTGCTGCAGCAGCTTCTGCTGCAGAACAGCAACCATTTGCCATCTGCCTTCCTGCCCCACAGCAGCATCAGCCGGACCCAGATCAGATCTTCCCCTCAGATGCTCAGTGTGGGTATCAAACACTTCCTGAAAATGGGGAGAACTGAAACATGCACTCAGCCTCCTGCCCCATCAATTCCAATGGGTACACTAATAGAAGCAAGCAACACTCCTTCTCCTCTTTGAAATACAGCACCCTTGATCTAAAGATAATCCATCCCTAGGATGACAGAACTATGGGAGCAAGTTACTCTATTCCTAGCTATGGGCTTGTCATAAGTTCCTTTACCTTGCTGGTATTTCACACATGGGACAGGAAATAAAGGATTTCACAAAAGGACTGATGCTGCACAAAGGCACTTTTGAAGCTCCATGGGAAGCATTCACGTCAAATACTACACTACGAAGATGGAGGCAACCAGAGGAAGGGGACACCAATATTCACATACTACAGTCCATCTTTTACTGTGAAATCTTCAGCTATTGATTGCTCCAAGCAGCAACGATTTCTTTAAAGACTATTAAAACAATTTCTAAGTATTTTACAGAAGCAGCTGTACTTAAAAAGTCATCATCTGGTGACCAGCAGGACAATGATGGACAAATGGAATGTGGTTAGACCCAACTGCATCGCATCGCATACGGTGCCACAGAACACCAGCTGCATGGCAACATGAGATTCGAGACCTCTGAAGGAAAACCACATGTGAAGACAAGGTTGGGAGTAAAACTGCAAGCTTTGGAAAAGGAAGCAGTGGAGACATGCTGGTGAAATGATGAAAGGGAAGGAACCTGGTGCAGATCAAACGTCACGCTTAACCTCACTGTCATTTCCCTTCAAGAACACCAAAGTCGACCCATCCACTGTGGCCCATCTCCTGTACGCAGTGAGGTCAGTGAAGCTTGCTAGGAGGTGAACTCCACCTACAGCCATCATTGCAGTTTAAATCAAACTTCAATATTATATTTGGGGACACCCGGGGAAAATATCAACAAAAGGGAAAAAATAAGCCTAAAGCTTTCAGAAAGGTGCTGCTGATTTTGCCTGCACTCAGAGATCATACAAAGCTCATGGACGATTTAAACCAGCACAACTAATGTTTAACTTATTTCTTCTCTAGAAAAGTCATGAGGCTTTAATCACCACGCTGCTTCATTAACTGGAGATTACTAATTACAGGCTCTGTTAGTCAGCACTAGCAGACAATGCTTTAGTGTTGATTGTTTTGTATAGGGAGCATTGGAACAAATCATTTCATTTTAATGGAATACAAGGTTATTTGCCAGAGCTGTCCTCAGCAGAAGGGACAAAAATCATTATGGTTGCTCAGAAAAGCAACAGCTTCAGTGGGAGGGAGGTGAAGCCAAAGACAAGAGGTCACAAAGCACAGGACAAGTGAGGCACACACCTTGAATCATGTATTGCATCTCCTGCCTCTACCGTTGACCATTCTGCTTAGAGGGCAGGGAGAAGACAAGTCATTTGGAGCATTTAGTATTCCAGCACAGAGCAAAACCACTGCTATATGGAATGAAGAAGCCATCACTTGTAGCATCTTCTGTTTGTGTGCTACAGGTAAATGCTTACCAGCAAAGGCTAGATAAAAAAAGGAACCTGAACTTCATCATCCAGCTACAGCAGTTGAAGCCCACAGCTTCCCTTGTCTCCCAGCAAGAACAAAGGCTCCCACGAACACCTCATGCCTTCTGACTCAGAGGGACATGTCATCTTTGGAAGCTACAGATGTTCTTCCCTAATTAACAAGGTGGATTACTGTTACGTGACACTGCTCCACATGGGTAGTGAGGAATCATCACCCTTTGTCTCAGACCAGCAGGAGCACGAAGAGTCAAATCAGAAGAGCACCTCCAAATCACAACCACCACAGTGGTACCATTTACTGTACCATCTTCCACTGCAGCAGGTAAAAC
Source organism: Agapornis roseicollis (assembly GCA_002631895.1). Classification (NCBI taxonomy): domain Eukaryota; kingdom Metazoa; phylum Chordata; class Aves; order Psittaciformes; family Psittacidae; genus Agapornis; species Agapornis roseicollis. The sequence goes on from NDXB01001896.1 coordinate 47,120, forward strand.
CTCATCCTCAGAGGAAGGCAAATGACTAACGAAATGATACCACAGGTTGCAAAAGGTTAAAGTGCTTGCTCACCTCCTTACTGCAGTGAAGCAGTTCCAGCTACTGCCTCGCAGGGCGTGCTTGATGCTGGGGATCCCGTTTGATTCCTCCTGGCAAGAAAAGAGGAATTCAGGAGATCCATCACTGATACACCAAACAGACAGCTCATTATTAATGAAGTTATAATGTGGAATAACATAGCTCTCAGCCTGTCTCCAGCGCAGAGCTGCTCCAGGCCTCAGAGCATCTCTGTGGCCTCTTCTGGACCCACTCCAACAGGTCCACATCCTTCTTATGTGTGAGACCTGAGATGTTGAACTTAAGTCCCCCATGGGGGAGAGGGGGAGTTGTTTGCACATTCTGGGGCAGGGGAATGCTGTAGAGCAGTTTTTTAGCAAAGCAGAGTCCTCTGGCTAAACACAAAGCAGCAAGTTTTGGTTTTCAGAACCACCAGAAGATATACAAATAAGCTGGCCTTAGGAAAGCATTAAAAACAGCCTGAGAGAAACCAACTCGTTTTGGCTTTCCCCCACGTTGTGAGGTGCTGCTCTGCTACACCACGTTACCCAGCTCCATGGGACATCCTCCTTCCTGCTTACCAGTAAGCCATTGCTCAACCCTCCTCTGGTCAGCCCAATTTACCACACTGAAGTCAAAGCTGTTGTAAGCGAGAGCTCGGGTTTAATTCCAAGAATCCATGTGAGCTGAAACCTAAGCCTGCTTGTTTGCTGCGCTCACGGCCCGAACACAAACAAGTCTGGTTGGGTTTTTTTTTTTACAGGAGCAAAACCCACGTCATTTACTCTCCACTGGGGTTTAGGCCATGGCTGCCCTTGCCCCTTTCACCTCCATCCCCTGCAGCTTTCAGTAAATCAAAGGGTGAGGAACAGCCAAAACCGAGACTTTGAAAACACTCCTTTTCCTTTTTGTTTTCAACAGCAATTCCCACAAACACAACATTCCAAACCAGAGTGTCAAATGCCAGCTATGCACATACACACGAAGGCCAGAGCAACAGAATCACAGACTAGCGAGGGTTGGAAAGGACCTTGAGACCACTTCGTTCCAACCCCCTCCAACAAGTTTCCGGCTGCACACAATCCCATCTTCGGCTTTCAGCAGAAACAAGCCTCTTGTTTACAGGCTTGCAGAATCTGACTCCAGGGGCTGGTCTGTTCTTGCTCAAAGAGGGAAAACAAGCTTGACCTCAGTGTGCTGGGATAAACTCTGCCCCCTCTTTCCCTCTACGCTTCTCCCAGCACAAAGGTAAAGAACAGTGTGACTGAGCAGAGCGTGACCGCACAGCCTCCTGTTTACTGACATCAAAACCAAGCCTGTTAGAGCCAAGGAGGTAACCTGACTGGGCATGCTCCTGCTGCCGTTCAGCAGGCACTTCCCAGCTGGCAAAAGGTCCTCAGTAAGTCAGCCTGCTTCCCTGTATGTTAGAATCATAGAATAGTTCGGGTAGGAAAGGACCTTAAGATCATCCAGTTCCAACCCCCCTGCCATAAGCAGGGACACCTCACACTGAACCATGGCACCCAAGGCTTCATTCAACCTGGCCTTGAACACTGCCAGGGATGGAGCATGCACAACCTCCCTGGCCAACCCATTCCAGTGCCTCAGCACCCGCACAGCAAAGAATTTCTTCCTTAGATCCAATCTAAACCTCCCCTGTTTCAGTTTGAACCCGTTCCCCCTTGTCCTGTCACTGCAGTCTCTAATGAAGAGTCCCTCCCCAGCATCCCTATAGGCCCCCTTCAGATACTGGAAGGCTGCTGAGGTCTATGTTAAGTACTGCATTCACTTACCTAGCACAAACCTCTCCCTGCATGGCCAGCCATGCTCACAGCAGGCACTCCCCTATCCCCCATTTGAACCATTTCCTATACAGTTGATAAGCAGGCTGCAGNCAGTTTGAACCCCCCTTGTCCTGTCACTGCAGTCTCTAATGAAGAGTCCCTCCCCAGCATCCCTATAGGCCCCCTTCAGATACTGGAAGGCTGCTGAGGTCTATGTTAAGTACTGCATTCACTTACCTAGCACAAACCTCTCCCTGCATGGCCAGCCATGCTCACAGCAGGCACTCCCCTATCCCCCATTTGAACCATTTCCTATACAGTTGATAAGCAGGCTGCAGTTCCCTCCAGGAGGATAGTGCACACCACCACTTGCTGGCAACAGAGCCTGAACAGAGAACCCGAGTCGTCATTCAAGACGTGGCTTTAATGGAGTGGCTCTACCATTCTCATTAGAAACATGGAAATCGTCATGGAAATCTGTCACAACAGATTATGGGGGGAAAAGCAACCCAACTCCCTCACAATTGGATGTTCATGACCTATTCGGCAGTGTGGGCCAGAACCCCCTTTCTCAAGCCTGCTCTGCCAGCGTGCAAGCAGCTGGCAAGGCAAGTACCAGCATTTTAAGAGATACCTTGAAGAGGGAGTGGGCAGCAAGGAGGGGAATTCCTTTCCAAACTAACTGGAAGCAGCAACAGTTGGTTATGCAAAGCATCTCCCAGGCTGGAGCCTGCAGCTGCCAACATTCCCTCAAAGTCAGGGCAAGGCTCGAAGGAAATCAGATCACCCATTCCAGCCCACCAGAAAACCTGCAGTGCCAGGAACAATATGGGAGGCAGTGTCTATGGAATTCTTTCCACCAGGATCTTCCAGCTCACCAGCAGGAAAAACTTGCTATACTTCCCTTGGACACTCCAAGATCTGGGAGATCATGGAGCAGGCAGCAAACAATGCTATCAACTATTCCAACTGTGATTAATGAAAAGGTAGGAGAGAGTTTAGAGATACAAGATTCAAAGACTCATCCTTCTGCAGTGAAGGACTGATGATCCCTGGCAGTGTTCAAGACCAGACTGGACAGGGCTTGAAGCAACCTGTTCTAGTGGAAGGTGTCCCTGCCCATAGCAGGGAGTTGGAACTGGGTGAGCTTTAAGGTCCCTTCCAATCCAAACCATTCCATGATCCTGTGATGCCATTATGATCTTTAATGAATGCTTCAATATGTGAAGAAGTGAGAAAGTCAGAGGTGCTGCATTCATATGGTGAACAAGCCACCAACCCTACCACCTTCGCAAAGGCAGGCTGACATGCAATGTTCCTGACAAACTCACTTGGGGTTTCAAAACCAGAGCCTGACAGCATTCTATTTGTGCAGAAGAGCCTCAAGATTCCCATTCCAGATGGGAACCCAGCTCTGCTAAGAGCCAGCTGCAGGCAACTCAGCAGTGGGGCTGATACAGAGCTCTAGCCACCCTAACCCAGGGGATGATGTGAACTCATTCGGCACCATTAGGGAATGCAGAACAGCTCATGGAAACGATGCCTGATGGATCCCCAATCAAGGAACTGTTCCATGCTGTACCACAGGCCCAAATGAAAGCATTACTGGCTGACAGATAACAAACTACCACTGAGATGCATCAGCACGAGACTGTGATTCAGAGCAGTGCTGCAGTTCTGAGATAATGACCTGCTGGATAGCATGGCACATCTCACTGCAGGCAAGTAGGTGCAGATCTGCACCAGGAGTTCAGGTTCCCCAGTGCTGACATGTAGTGAAGTTAAAGGGAGAGAAAAGCATTACTAAAGGTGAAGTTGCTCAGATCATACTCGGAATTAAGTAACCTTAAAGGGATAACCAACTCTGCTGCTTAGTTTAATTCTGCTGCTCAGTACTCCAATAACAGGCAAAAGATCTTGGCCCAGAAGTCAACTTTGTCATGTCTCTAAAAATATCTACCTATAAATAGTAAATCAATATCAAACAATTGTATCTGGACAACCAATGCAAAATATCCCTGGTAAAGGAAGAGCTTCCGAAGTTTAGCTTTTTCTCATTATTCCCTCCAAGGGATGAGCAGGTTCTTCTTTCCTTGCCCACAGAGCTCCTGCTGTTTTCCAGCACACAGCCCAGAGTTTTTGCTAAGGAACAGCTACCACAGCCAGTGCACATTTGCTTTTGGAGGCAAAGCACTAGGAAGTTCTGGCACCTTGCTCCCGAATACTTTTTAAGTCCTAAAAAGGGAAGAGTTGGAGGAGAGGCAAGCAGAAACAGCCTTCCCCACGTCCTGCAGTGCTTCACACCTCAAGGCATCTATGCTTCAAGCTCCAAAGCCGCAGAAGCGATTTGACAGGACCCAGGAGATTACACTTGTCACTTTAAAGTCCCTCCAAAGGCAAAGCCTGACCAGCAGCTGCTCCTGTGAAGCTCAGCTCCTTTGGGGTCTCAGAGCAGAGCTAATGGGAAGCATTGCTAGGATGCTTTCAAGCAGCTCAGCACCCCACCCAGCTTCATGCACAGGCATCTATGCACGACTGGGTTCCCACGTGGGAAGGTGCAACTCAAGACCACACAGCCCTGTACAAACAAGTAATTCCCAACTGAAATGACTATGAAATTGCCTTAAATGCTCACTGATCTAAGGAAAAGGAGCACAGAACAACACAGCGTGGTGCTCAAGCACTGGATTTACCTACCCTGCCGCTCTGCAGCAAGATGGGCTATTGAGAAGGGCTGTTACTACAGTCTTGCATTCCTACTCAGGCTTTGGTTTTCTGCTGAGCGAAAGAGGAAAAAGCTGAAAATAAACGTTGCAGACAGGAGCATTCCATTTGCAAGAGTTCATTCTATAAAGAACCAGGACAAACTCAATTCCTCAGCAAATAGCTGGGGTTGTGCTGCTTTGCACTATACCGCTAAACGCTTCCAAGGTTTTAGAGCAATATACTCCGGACAGCAGTCCATGGAAAGAACTGACTTATTTCAGCAGTAACTGAGCTATATTTGAAAACTTTACTTATGGGATGCCAGTTTCCTGAAGCTGTTTGGAAAATTCGATTTTCAAATGCACAAACAGTAATGGAACAAGAAGGTGCTGTAGCAACAGCCTTCTTGTGCTAGGAGATCCATTAGATAGGTTTCTGGACTTCGCAACTTGGTTTCATCCCAGAAAGATCACTTTCTCCTCCTTTTAGAGGCCAGATGAAGAACAGTGACAAAAACCCCTCTGTATATGTTTGTAGGGAAAGTTGGTTTCTGTAAAAAAAGAAATCTTCCAGTTTTAGCAAATGCCTCCAGCTCTTCTAACCACATCAAGTAAGTGACAATACACTTCTTTCCGCTAGGGATGCTTAGATTTAACAGGAGGAGATTAGCTCAATTCCTCTGCCAGGCAAAAAAGCAGTAAGAGGTCTTTTCTGTCACTGACAACCTCCTAAAACTTGGAGGCATTTTAAAATGTACACCAACTGAACAACTGCTTGAAACAGGAAGAGGAGGTGAAAGCGTATCCAGCTGAAGCACCAAGGGAGAATTCACTACCCTGTAAATACCAAAGCGAAACACAGATGGGATGCTGTGGTTTATCATTCTTCAAGTGCCATTATAAAAGTGCACAGGCATTTGCTTTTAAATATTATGACAAGCAGCCGAATGGCACAAACTATAGCTGTGTTCATTGACAGTTCAGGAGTAAAACAAATACCAAACATCTACAAGCTGCTAACTTCAAACCCAAGCTAGCAATACAGCACCCCCCAGGGAGGGGATCCTACCCCTTTCCTACTAGATGGGCAAATTTCACCTCATTCTGCCATTACAGAAAGTGAGAAGAGAAAACTGTGTCAAGGAAGGATTTAGAAGCAAGGTTAATAATTTTCAATGTGGTTGCTTCCCTTGGGATGCCTTTTTCTCTCAAAGCAACTTCTGAGGTTATTTCAATGTGCTTTCCTGTTACACAAAGCACCCTGTCTTCCAAGGACTACCAAGCAACTTTGTACTGTCAATTAGTTTGAACTCCTTAATAAACCCTGGGAAATGGGATGTTCTTGATACATCACTGATTACTAGGCCAGAGCAGCACCGTTTCTGCAAGATATAAGTCACCAATAAAGGTGCCTTCCCCCTAACTTTGTGAACTGGGCAACAATTGCCAGCATTAGAAACCACTTCCTAACTAACAGATAGGTGCTGTGAGAGTCCTGACCGGCAGCAGAGAACCGAGTTATTCACCACGCAGAGCTGAATGAAGTGAAAGGGCTCACAAACGGGTCCTGCAAACAGAAGGCAAACAGCAGTGACAACTCATTCACAGGCCCTGCTGCAGGAACAGCTTAGAAAGTTAAAAGAACCCACTGGGCTGGAGAGAGATGCATGCTTCCATAATTCAATAACTATCTGCCTCTTTAGTGAACAAAGATTTGCTTTGGAGATGGAGACTGGCACAAGCATTCCCTGTTTGATGCCCTGAGGCAAAGTATTACCATGTAACCTCTGTTGGTTTTCCTTTTGTTGCTGGGGTTTTTTTCTCCCCAGTTCCTTATGTTTTAAATGATGCCTTCAGTTGACTGTGACTCACAGCAACGCTCTACGCTGAGCCCACGAACATCCTTCCCCCTCTTGGAGGAGACACCAAGTGCAAAAAGTAGAGCAGAATGACGCAACTGGGACAGCCAGGGGACACTTCTGTGCAGAAAGTGAGGCAAGAGGAAGCACTGCTGTATCCCTGCCACAGTTCTAGGGAAAGGGCCAACACTCACATGATGCTCCTAATGCATTTGCTAACAAGTCTGCCAGTCACCCATTTCATATGGTTTTAAGGGCTTGTGTTCTCTCAGCATGCTTGAGACTCAGGCCCTTGCTCAGATGACAGTGGAAGTAACACATGCCTAGCAGCTGATGCTGTGGCTTGCAGCTCCAAGGACACACTGCCCTCTCTTGGCGACTCCAAAGCCAACCCCATGGAAGGGCACTGAAGATCAGCATGCTCCTGGAATCTCTACAAGACCTTTCTTCCCAAGAGGCAAGTCAGAGGCAACAAGCAACTCTGGTAACGCTCCCCTGCCTGATACAGCGCTTTGAGGAAGGATGTGTAAATGCCTCTTGGAAGAGCTGCTCTTAAGGTAGGTCAGTTTTGACTAATAACTTTGTAGATGCCTTTATATCATCCTACCAAAACCTTAGTCTTTTCACCTGGAACTGTATAGCAGATAATGCATGGCACAACTGTGTCTAGCCTGGAGACTACTGTAACATCTAAAGAGCAGTAAAAATGTGATACAGTAACAGTCATCACACAAAAGAACAGGAAAACCATCTCAGCTTATAGGCAACAGCTACACGTTAGCTTTCTGTTTGACCTTGGGGCAACTTTAGACATTTTACACCCTATCTTGGTCAAACTGTCTCTAAGTGGACTCTGAGCATGCTGCTACCATATCCACACTGCTCACCTCATAAAATATCCCTAGTCTGGGGAGTCGAGGATAACAACAACAGGGAAAATTAACTGTGAGGGAGGAGCAATGATTTGGATGCCTTTATGGTGTACTGCTGCATAAACATACCTGCTCAGAGAGTGTTCACACCACCTTCTTCAGCACAAAGGCAGATGAAAAGAGGACAGCTCTCCTAAAAAAGGAAATGGAGAGAGTTTTCAGCAATGAAAACATTCCTGCAGGGAATGCCCACTCCTCTGGGCATCCACCATTTCATCCAGCCAGCTAAAGCACTTCACACCTTTTGGGGTTTATGAAGGAAGACTACATGGACTATATGGCTACAAAGACCCTTTCTACCCCGACAGACACTGGTGTTATTTTTGCCCTGTTGCAACCAGGCTGGACTTGGCTGTTACAGAACTATTTCAAGTCACCCAGCATGAGGGACATGTCCCATGGATTCAGTGATCAGCAGCTGACGGTCAGCCAAGCTTTAAAGCTGACTCTGGCCACAGAGGCAGAGCACCTATGTGCACTCTGTGCAATTTCAGACCTGAGTCTGAAGATGGCTCCATCAGCACAAGAGATGCCATCCACTTATGCCTCCCTATAACAAGAGAAAAGTACCATTAGGCACACAAAGAATGAAGAAATCATCAGAATGCTTAGTCAGCCATCAATCACATGGTATTTGTCATAGGCTGACAACAATGCTGCTGAGAAGGCATGGAAGCAGTCATATATGTGCATTCTAGATTTCTAAAGATGTAAGACTGCGATATAGAACCTACAACAAAAGAAACCAGAGAAAAATAGCCTGAGCAACTCATGGGAGTCAAAGAGAAAAAGAATGACAAAGATTTAACTAAAGAAAGGGAAGAGGAAGGCAGAGCTGCAGCATCTCAGGTTTTTGTTCCTCCTCACAATGATCGAATTAAAAAGCCCACACACCTAAAGTAAGGAAAGTTACAGGGGAGATAGAAATACAGTCATTCAGAGCCACTGTTTAGCTTCAGAAAACTGCTGCATTATCTTCCTTTGTCAAGCGACAGATAATGAAATCAGCAAAAGAAAAGGCAGGAATTTGGACCCAGCATGCAAAAACCAGAAGGAAATCAAGGATTTCGTAGGTATGGGTTCACCAATCTGGACCTAAGAAGCTCTGGCCCCGCAAATACCACCCAGCAGGGTATAAGTGATGATGAAAGGACACACAAGTGACTGTGCCAAGATCCCAATGCTTTCTCTCATGTCCTCATTGCCGCTACAGCCTCACACACTCAGCCCAGGAAGTATAAGCCATCAATATAAGACAACATAAAAACCAGAACTTGGCATAGGCATGAAGGTTCCTTTCTTCAGGAACCTTCCTAATGTTTCATTTATACCTTTGAAACCACCTCAGATAAAACCCTGGCTCCATCAACATCAGGCAAGATCTGTCATAGACTTCAGGATAAAGATTCTAGTTGTTATTTCTGTTTCCACTGCATGATGTCTGAAGCTCCAAACATGACTTTAGCGTTTAATTCATGGTGACAGGCAGTCAACCTCAGCATTTCCAACAGCCAGCCAGAGAGCTACAGAGATTCCTCTAAGACTTGACCCTCTCTAGCTATTAGAAGAGAAACAGCCATTAAATGTGCTGGTGTGAATTAGAAGAAAGCACACAGGGAGTAGAGAATGTGGCCATTATTATTTTAGGTAAAGCTTGGGTTTCCTTAAAGTTAGGACAGAAACAATCAGGTAACTACAGCTGGTCCTCCGAGGGCCACAGCGCAGTAAAAGGGCTGCTGCTGGTGCCCAACCTGGTTTTACAGCAACAGCACCAAAACAGATGCTGTAAGCTCTACGAGGACAAGTAGCTGCATAGCTTGTTCCTAGAGGGAACGATTTAATGTCTAATCATTAACAGTAAAAACCACCCTAGATAAAAGTCAGCTAGTGACAGACTAATGCAGTGATGCATTTCATGTCAGCAGAGTCATTACAGTCACCAGGAAGCGCAGGATGTCTGCTTGTTCCTGTTATGGCTCTACTTTGTTTCCATGCAGAAGGGACAGCCTTGCAGGAAACAACAGAAATTAGACGTACTAATCTATTTGTTCTTTAAGCCTCTCTCAGCCAAACAGCAAGAGCATCTGCTGCAGTGTGCTGAAGGCAGATCAGACATGCTCATATGCATCAGGGCATTTTAAGCTGCTGCTGCTGCTGCCATTAAAGATGAGAAGCAGCAGCAGTGTTGGGAGGTTGCTTGTCAGACATACTGCAGTTACATGGTCTGAAAAGTGCAAACCTCAAATGTGTCAAGCCCATTACTTGCCTGGGAAGGCTGTGAGGGCAAACCAAGCACAACTTGCACCTATAGGACCCTATTCCATGATAAAGCAGCAGGTGTGGGAGTCCCCTAAGAGCCCAAGATGGAAATGGAGGTGCATTAACCATCCACTGTCTGTGCAGCACATTGACCCCATGGAAGAGAAGCTACATATCTCATGTTACACGCCAGGATGGGGACGGGCAGGCACTAAGCACAGTGACAGCATGTGCAGCAGCACCTATCTCCTACCTGCAGCCTCAGAGCATCATCAGCTGTGATAGCTCTGATGTGGGTGTCACACAAACACGGGCACTGCTATCAGGTTGGATATAAGGGAGAGGTTCTTTACTGTGAGGGTGTTGAGGTGCTGGCACAGGGTGCCCAGAGAAGCGGTGAATGCTCCAATCCTGGCAGCATCCAAGACCAGGTTGGACAGAGCCTTGGGAGACACGGTCTAGTGTGAGGTGTCCCAGGGTTGGAACTGGGTGATTTTAAGGTCCTTTCCAACCTAAACTGTTCAATGATTCTATCAAACAACATGTAAAATGTCAAGTCCTGTCACCCTTCCATTAAATTTGCTGTATCAAGACACCCATTCAGACTCCAGCCCAGCCGTGAGGCATCACTGTCTACAGCATCCTGGAACAGAGAGGCATTTATTCCCTTCTGAATAGACTCCACTCCCTTGACTAAAACCCAGAGACAACTGCAGAGAGCAAAACCCCTCAGCTGCAAAGCAGGCACAAGGCTCCCAGGCCCTCCCTCCACACACCTCTGTCCAGGAGAGGGGTCCACCTAAACCCTGTCCCCACAACACCTCCAAAGCTGTGCCTGTAAGCAAGCACAGGGGAGGTTGCTGCAGCTGGAGCCTGGTGACAGCACATGGGAAAGAGAACTAAGCAAGACCCTTTGAAGGTGATATAAATTGTTCTTTTTCTTCACTACCAGAGGTATGTCAGACTCCATGGATGAGCAGGGAGAATACCCGTATCAGAAGTGCCCCCTAAACCTCTCCTATCGAGTACCTTTTATCAATTAAAAACAAACCCAAAACCTGTGAAAATAGAGCTGATGTTCAAAGATGGGTTCTAAACAAGTGTAAAAAAAAAAAAAAAGAGTCCAAAACACTGTGAAAAAGGCAGGAGCACATCAGCAAATCTGCCTTCACTTCCCAAAGACAAAACCTGGCTCTGCCCATCCCACAGTAACCCCAGGCCCTGTGGTGCTCTCTGCCAGAAGATGCCTCCAGCAGGAGCATCCTCCATCTCCTGCTGGCCACACAGGGCTCGCTGTCAGTCCATGACCACAAGGACTTGCCCATGTGGCACAGCACAGCACTACCCCTGCCCAGCTGAGCGAAGCAGAGAGCAACAAACCCCAACACTTTCAACATGCAGCTGCACGCTCCAAAGTACTGAATGACTTCGGGTTATCAGACAGCGGGGCCTATAGGGATGTTGGGGAGGAACTCTTCACTAGAGACTGCAGTGACAGGACAAGGGGGAATGGGTTCAAACTGAAACAGGGGAGGTTTAGACTGGATAGAAGGAAGAAACTGTTTCCTGTGAGGGTGCTGAGGCACTGGAATGGGTTGGCCAGGGAGGTTGTGAGTGCTCCATCCCTGGCAGTGTTTAAGGCCAGGTTGGACAGAGCCTTGGGTGCCATGGTTTAGTGTGAGGTGTCCCTGCCCATGGCAGGGGGTTGGAACTGGATGAGCTTAAGGTCCTTTCCAACCCAAACCATTCTGTGATTCTATGAAATGTACATTCACTGGGTTCTGTCAGAGCCTGTTACCATTTGTTCTTCATCACCGACCCCTATATTTATGGATAAACTACTCACTTAACATAAGGCAGAGCTGTGCTTGAAAGCATCACAGAAATAGGCCTTTCTCAAACAATGCATTTAAATAGGGGTACACAAATCACACTTCTTCACTATCTCGTATCAAAAGCTCTCAAAAGCTTCTTAAGCAACTATAGTTTGCTTCCCTACTAATGTGGTGTTGAAAAGAAAAAGCTCAACTGCTTCATTACAATCATGTTGATGGGCCTATAAATCTGCAGTCAGAGACCCGGGAAGCTCTTGAAGCCTGTTGTCTCCAAGACAGAGCATCACCACTGCTCTCCCTTTGTACCCACGAGGAACATCACCCCCTTCACCAACAGTCACAATGCAAAGCCAAAACCATACAGATCTATAGTGTCCCTAACAGCCTGCTGAGTGTGTCCCAAAGCAAATGGTTACCCAGCCACTGGGATAAATGAAAATCATCTGATGAACCTGCATCCCCCACAATGGACCAACACCAAAACATCAAGTGTGGTTCATGTCATCCTAAAGATGACAGCAGGAATCCACAGCATCCCAAGAGCCAGGCTGACTTGGGGCAATGCCATTTCAACCCTTCTCTTAGCATCGATGTGCAGTAACACAGTTGTCCTCACTCTGACCAACTAATGAAGTCTGAACTGCATGAACAAATAGTTCATGCATGAATAGGAAGGTCCTTTCCAACCCTAACTATTCTATGATTCTATGAACAAACCTCGTAAGGTCTGAACAGGAACCACTACTGGGAGAAAACTGAAGCAGCCTTCAGATGCTAGAGAAAGCCCACCCCTAGTGAGATCCGTTTCAGTGTCACACAAGCCAGGAAAGCACACTAACAATATTTATAGAAATGGAGTAGAGTTAAATCTTCTCTACATCTGATCAGGCAAGCAAATTCACTGTGAGGTACTTGCCAGCTCTGGGTGCAAGGGTGGAAGAGGTCACAGCCTGAGGAGCTCTCGCTTACAAATCTCTTCTTTTCCAGCACATTTATACAGCTTGCAAAACCTTGTAAAGAGCACTTGGCAACAAGCCTGCCAGCAGACCCTGTCAGCCTGTAGGAAATGAGCAGAAACGCATGCAGGCATGAGGGACAAGCATTAGATCACGTAACAGGCTCACCTGCTCCTTAGCTTTCTACTCCAACAACTGCTATCCACAACAATCTTTCAAATCAGCATTAATGACAACATAATCCTAGGAAGAAGGTACAAGAAGAGCACTGTCAACTTGCATCATCTGTTTTTCTTAGACAAAACTAAACACTGACAGTGAAAGGAGCCTTTTACTTCAGTAATTCCACTCAGATTTCATCTAAAGGCCCCCAGATGAAGCAGTTGCTGTGTGAAATTAAAGAGTTTTCAGAATTGGACAATTTATGAATGCCCTGTGCTTCCAACACTTGCAAGAGGAACTTCTCCAGGGCAGCTGCAGCCTGCCAGCAAGCTGAAGCACATTAAGCAAAGAAATACAGAAGATGTGGACAAAAGCCTCTCAAATACTCTTACAGGATTAAGTGAAAAGAGTCCAAGACCATTCTTCTTCCCACTCAGCCATTACATTTCATTTTTAATCAGCATAAAAGCTACAGGTTAAGCCAGCAGGTCCCTCATTGAGACTGAAGGACTGGGAATTTACACAGCAACAAGAGAAAGGTGGAGAGAAACCCAGAGCCAACATAGAGCCCTTCTGCAGCAATGAAAACATCCTGCATTTGATTCGTTCTTACCTTGTATGCCTTAAAAATTCAAACAGCATTTGGACAACTGCTTAAAAGAAGGCAGCCACATAACTCTTGACAGTCTAAACCCAATCCAGAGGCACTGGCACTTGGGTTAGCTTGATACAAACCCAATCCAGAGGCACTAGCACTTGGGTTAGCTTGATACAAACCCGATCCAGAGGCACTAGCACTAGGGTTAGCTTGATACAAACCCGATCCAGAGGCACTAGCACTTGAGTTAGCTTGATACAAACCCAATCCAGAGGCACTGGCACTTGGGTTAGCTTGATACAAACCCGATCCAGAGGCACTAGCACTTGAGTTAGCTTGATACAAACCCGATCCAGAGGCACTAGCACTTGGGTTAGCTTGATACCAAACCTGATCCAGAGGCACTAGCACTTGGGTTAGCTTGATACAAACCCGATCCAGAGGCACTAGCACTTGGGTTACCTTGATACAAACCCGATCCAGAGGCACTAGCACTTGGGTTAGCTTGATACCATCAGTCCCTGCAGGAATTTGAACCCGTAATTGCAGCATAGCACACCAGTGTGCACATGAGAATATAAAGGAGAAAGGCTTTATTTATGCAGGGGACAAGCGTTTCAGGGATTACATGATTAAATCGAGGGGAAACGGTTCAATGCAGAAAGCCAGCAGATTCAGGAAGCTCTTCAAACAGCTGCAGCAGAGACTCTCTGGCTTCTCAAACTACAGGGAAAATAAGGGAGCAGCACACTTTTTAAGCAGGGTGGTTTGCCTGCAGACAGATTGTATTTCCCTTACAACATAACAGCATGCACAGTTACTAGCCAAACAACCTCTCCCAGCTGTTATTTACTGAAGAGAGTAGGAAGTGGTTACTCTCTGGAGCTACAGCTAAACCACAGCAACCCTTTAATTCGCCTCGTCTTCATGCAGTACAAAGGGAGCGCAGTAACAGTGCACCAAAGAGATGCACACAATACATCTCCTCTGGTAGTTGACAACCCTCTTCTATTTTGGGGATGCTCATCTGCAGGTGGAATGGGATTTATGTTCCCACGACTGACAACACAACTCACTCGACTCCGCTCCATCCTGGCTTATGGCAGCTGCTGCTATTTTGAGCACTATGCCTCTCCAGTGCTGCTGAACAAGATTATTCCAAAGGTGAGAACTAATTCCAGATAACACGAGAACAGTGCTTTCCACCCTTAAAAAAGTATTAAAAAAAATAATCATGGCTGTTTAACAAGTTTTGCAAGAGGGTGAAGAACCTTCCCCAGCAAAGACAGGGTCTACCTGCATTAACAGGCTTTCTTATACATAACCCATGCAGCTGCCGAGCCTATGAAAGTCACTGCCCTGCTGGACCAGGTAGAATAGTCTTATCTGGGCTATCACAAAGATACTCTTCACTAGCAAGTAGGAAAGCTTCTGTTCCCTCTACCCTGACAAGAACCTTGCCTTCTGACAAATGACAATATAGTCCTCCAGAAGTCACAGCTACAGGCACTCCATGCTGGAATTGCCCCCAGAAATACCCATAAACTAGAAGAAACAGGACAATGAGAAGTAACATTGAGTCAACATCATACGGGTTCCTAACAGGAATGTTAGCTCTAGAGCACACCGTTTTGGTTTTCACACCACAAACACTTTCCACCAGCACACACCAAAAGAGCAGGTTGTTCTTAAGCTACTTCAGGAATTTAAGAGTTAACTGCACTCTAGAAACTGTCAAACTAAATCCCCGGAAAGAAGAGCCGAGGGTGGGATAATAAGGCAAAGAATGTTACCCATCTAATTAGCAACCACAGAAGAAGCATTCTGTGATCAGTCAGAAGCACTGACTTCTTTAAGCTTAATATTGACCCACGAGAGCACTGCAGTTCAGCTACAGAGGTTCTTGGTCACTCACCCCTAGGTCCCTGACACAGAGAGCCTCTAATTGCTACAAGAGCTCTGCAAGATGAAGGGCTAAGCTGGACAGTCTACCAGAAGGCCTGAAATGAGAGCAGCTCAGCTTCTTCCCTGCCCAACTTGAAAGGCTGCCCACTGCAGCTCTGGTGATCCAGCTTCCATTGCAATTAGCCACAAAAGATGTACGAGTCCAGCAATTGTTTCAGCCTTCAGAAGCTTGTGTCTTCCACGATGCCTGTCATGAACAATGCCTGGACAAATTAAATTCCAGTCAAGTCGTCACCAGCTGCTGTTCATATGCACACAGTTTTTTAAGCAACATCCTGGAGCAAGCCCTTCCTTGTCCTCCATAAGCTCAATTGCTTGTGCCCCACAGGGCTGCTAGAAAATAATTACTCCTCTAAACCCACAGGCTACTCTTCCAAAGTAGGTGTGCCCCATGACTAATACCTGGCAAGGAACCAGTTCCATCTGCATTGGTATGCTGGGAACACAGAGCTACTGCTGTCACTTGCACCAGCTCCTCTTATAGCTATACTAACAAAAGCGAAGCCCTTTCTTTCACCCCAGCACCCAGTGTTAAAAAGGCTGCAGATATTCCTGTTGGTATCTTTACAAAGTGCATCTGCTGCGTCTCACAGGCACTAATAGATCAGTCTTTAAAACCATTGCTCTAAACTCGATGGTTTTCTATCAGGGACCATAGCGCCATACACTTGAGCACTTGACAAATGAATTTGGCATTGCACCTCTGCAGTGGAAATCAGCAGAAAACATGGGATTTTGTTACCTTTCCCAGGAAGCCATTTACTGCAAGCCCCTCCAGAGCACAGGGTGGGATTTATGCTTTGTCTAGTCTGCAGACTCACCAAAATGGAATGAAGAGGAACAGTCCCGTTGTTCCCGCATCCCTTCCTGGGGATACACTTTCTATAGCTTGGTTCCCAACACAACCAGCACCAGAGCACCAGGAAACAAGAATTCATTCAAATGAGCAGGAAACGCGCAGCACAGCTTGAAGCAGCTCTTTCAGATGGATGCTGGAGTGCTAGGAGCCAAACTCAACTCGGTAAGGCTGCAAGGAGAAACTTGAGAGAGAAAAAGCCAGGTGCATTCACACTGCTGTTTGGGTCCCAAAAAATGGGCATGCTGGCCAGTCCCACCTCAACTAAAACACACCTGACCCAAACTGACAGCACTTACAGGTCCCATGTTCTGGAAACCATCTGTAGGCAAAGCAGCACAAGGTTTTCAACTGAAAGACATGATGAGAGGTTAGGCTTACATTCTTCTTTGAGAGCTTTTCTTACACATTCACCTGAAAACAATGCCCAGGTCCTGTTTGTGAGGGGGGAAAAAAAGCAAACCACAAACCAAGCAACCACAATAGTAAATCACTGTACTAACCAGCATCTAACCCCACTGTACCTGCAGTTGTCTTCACCTCACTGAAGCACAAGGTGAATGGTCCTTGTCATTTATAGACTTCCTATGGTCCTTCTTTACCAGCACTCAAGAAACCAACAAGCCAAACCAAGGAAATTAAACTTGGTGATTCCCTGACCATGTGAAAGAAAATACAGTTTGAATACCTGTCAGCACCTGAATCTCTGTTCCTGCAGACTTTTGTCTCCAAGCTTCATTTAATTCCATGTCTTACAGGACACCAACCCACTCTCAACTGCTAGATAATATTTCTTATTTTAGTACATTCATCTCAACCTTCCCTGCTTTTCAAAGCTGATACCTTCAAAAATCTCTTACAAAGCATATGAATTATGAGCATTTAGTTCCCCATCTCAAAGCTACAGTGCCAGTACTTAAGCAGAAAACATGGTGGTACCCGGAGGCATGTTCATGTGCTAACATTAACACATCCTTTGCAAAAACTCACTTTATATCCTTCCAGATGATCAGCACCGCTTTTGTTTCAAGCTTTACCAGGCAGGATCTTACGAGGATGGAAGCCAATGGGCCAAAATCAACAGCATAACTCCATATGCGATTCATAATCTGAATGACAGCAACACTTAATGGGGATTAGCTGCAATGAAACCTGCCTGGCAGGAACCTAACATAAGCCTTCCATCGGATGCTACTGCAGGGGCTCACTCCACTTGCAGCTTCCCAGCACTCTGCCCAAGACACAACGTGTAATGCTCCCCAGATCCTTTTGATCATTGGAAATGCATTACCTGGAGCCATCCACTCGGATTCTCAGCACCTCTATATGCACACACTCCATTCCCACAGCGGCCAGAAGCACGTCCACATCTAAGATTATGCTTATGGACACCATTCCAAAGTTACAAGCAGAAAGGTCCTATTTGTTGACCTTAACTAAAGAGCTTTCTTTTAAGAAGTTAAAGAGCATCTCAGGCCTTTTTATTAGCCCCAAGAGAAAAGTTGCACAATAACATTAAATTCACATTTGTGTTAGGGAATCATACCATAACCCCTAGCAAGAAACGGGAAAGGGCAGGCATGATATATAATGATTTATTGAGCATAAACACAGACTCTTTACCTGGAAGAGTTACCCTTAAATTGGAAGACTACAGCAGGAATCCCTCCTAAAAGCAATTCCTGCAGTAAGCCTACAGAGAAATGCTTCTGTAGTTTCAGAACTGAAGCAGAAAAATCTAAGTACAGGCTGCAAAGGTTTAAAACACACGAGAAACATTCAGCCCTTGTGCACTTTCCTAACAGCAAATGAGGCAGAAATGGACAAAAAACCTTCAGGGCTCAAAAACCCCCAAACTATAGAATTAAAAACAAACTAAGAAATAAAGCTTTTGGAGAGCATTAGAAGAATGTGAGACTCTTGCACAGTCCATTTTGCAGCCTTTTCCCCTCCTTCTTTCTGTAGAATTAAGATAAATCAAAGCAGAAGTTACTGAAGTTTCTCAGCTTTTATAGCTTCTTAGAAGTCCATTAAATAAATATAGAGAGCTTTAACTGTGTATTTGGAAACAGTTTCAGGTATAAGAACCAACATAGGCTGGAGTAATTAAAGCTTTTTCTTGTCTGTTAGAAGGAAGGGGGAAAACCACACAGATTATGGAAAAGCGTAATCCTTAACTGAATTTCCTGTTTTCTGTCTCAGCATTAACAGTGTGCCTCAATTTCCTCCCTCTCTTTAACATCACAGTCAAGCCCTCCCCACCCATTTCACACAAACCAAAGCTATGGGAAGTTTCAAGCATGTTCAAGTTTGAAACATCAGCTGAATTCATAATGCACTCTCCAGGAAAACAAATCCATCTCCTCCACCCCTTAAAACAAAGATTAAACCTACTGAAGCTGAAGAACTGCTCCTCTCACACAGCAGCTAAACGCCACCAGCATGAAGAGTTAACTGTGCATTGTTCAGCCTTTACAAACAGCTTTATTGGCTCAACCACTTTCAGCTGGGGTTTCTTGAAGTCTGTTTGTGGCTTTTCAGGTATTTGGAGGAGCAGAAGGGAGGACAAAAGCAGTAAAAACGTGCAGCACAAGGAGCATTTTTATGCAGTTGATGGGTTCGCTGGAGAGAAGATTTACATCCAAGAAACTCGCGGCTGTTGGGAGCAACTTTCAGAAGCAGCATTTAACATAAAAACGTGGTTGTATTGCACAATGGCCCATTTGTTCTGGTATTTTAATAAAGGGCCTTTTAGCAGAACAAAGCTGAAGCAGCTGATAACAGGGGACTCTTATACGTGACAGCAGTAAAATCTGTACGGCTGGAACTAATGCCAAGGGATGGAGCAGAGCGAGCTGAAGCAAACCGCTCATGTACGTGGCCATCAAAACCAGGTGCTTCCAGGTGGTACCCAGAAGTAAGATCCAACTCTTCCAGCTCTCCTACTCTTAAGTTCCAGCTGTTTATTTTTAAATGCAAAGTAAGTGGATAAACAGAATACAAATTAATTCAGAAACCCCACAAACCCCAACCCAACCCAATCCAGTTTTGCTGGTTTGTCCTTACTGCACCGACAGTCAGACCCCACAACAGGAGGAAACTGCATTTACATTTTCTTTCAGTTTTGGCCCCTTCCCCATTTCATTTCTTCTGCCATTCCACACATCAAGCTAGAAAACCCATTAGAGAGAAAGAAAATCCATCCCTTTCCCTGGCAACAGGTGAGAAGAAGAGACGCACACTGTCCAAAGAAGTTAGAGAGATGCTGAACTGGGCAATTCTGGAACTTGCTGTATACACAGGATCCCATTGGAAGGCTCCTGGTCTGGGGCTAAACCCATTAAATGAGTGCTATTTGAGCAATTAGAGCTTTCAACTATTAGACCTCTGCATCTCAATTCCCTTGACTTCTTATGGATAAGGGGAAACCAATACTGGGTCTACCAGAAAAACAAGCAAGCCAGGACCACAGCCACAGCAGGTACCTTACCGCAAGCCATACCACCTATTACACTGGTAGAGACATGGTATTCTACAAACCCCTTTTTCCTCTTGCTCTACCCTCCCCAGACAATTGCAAACTTTAACCCTGCTTTTTATGCAGCCATCATTTTTGGGTCATCCACCCACAGCCTTTCCACAGCACAGCAGCACTGACATCCCTCTCACCGGCTTTGCTGCTACCCACAGCATTTGGAACTCTCCTGAATTCAGAGCTGTGCTGGGGTCTATAAACCCAACACAACTGAACTAGATGATCTTTCCCATCTTCCCAGCCAAAAGGGCAAGAAGGTGGAGGGGTTTTTAAGCGAGTTCTGCCATTCACCTCCTAAAGATGTCAAAGAAAACTTCCCCCTGCAGCTGGCAAGTGGACAAGCAGCTACTTCAAGTCCTATGGAAAACAGACCTAAGGGGTAATTAGGTAGGTGCTGGTGCTCAGCCCCATGGTTCCACAGGCCCACCTCTTGCACTATCAGGACAGTTGCTGGCAGGGAGAACCATGATTCCCTGCCACTGGCGGTGACAACTTCCACTGCCTCCACTTGCATGCCAGGAAGTGAACAGCGGTTACCAGCAATCAGACTCAGGGGCTTCTCAAGGACAGCATCTAGTTCCTCTGGAGCCAAGTTCAGGGACAAGGAGCCAGGCACTCACCTTGTTCCATTCACGAACTTCAGAGCATGGCAACCTCCCAGCGCACGAGGCAGGGCTGATCCGTTATCTCTGGTTAGCAGATAAGCAAATAAAGCAGGAAGGCAGAAGTTGGGCCAGCCACAGGAGAAGTGGGATGAGCAGAGGACAAATCTACATCTCCCCAGTCACACGCTCCTCTCCTGGCCACTGATTTATTACCCTTGCCTGTTTGAACCAAGAGAAGTCACTCTCCTGGTAGGCTACCATTCCCCTACCTTCAAAGGGGGAGAAACCCTTCCTAAGGTTACTCATGGTGTCAAAAAGCACAGATTACCTGAAGTAATACCAGGTATACCCCATACCCAGGGATAAGATGGATGCAGAAGTAAAAATGGTAGGTACATTGAAACGTGCCCCCGGTGACCGAAACCCACACCGACACCTCAGCCACACCACAGAGCCTTCCACAGCTACAGACGGCAGAAGAAAACCTCTCAAACAATAAGCTCTATTTAAACACACTGATCCAGGTTTCTTGGTGCATCCCCCTCCATACTGGCTATAACCAGAGTACGATCAAAGGCGCTACATCATCACAGAGCTCCTGCGCATTTGTTTTACAATCACGGGGCTGACTTCGAACCCAACCCAGCAGCGATCATCTGCCTGCACACACGAGACGTCCCATAGAGCATAAAGACACAAAGCCACCAAAGGATGAAGGTGTGGCTTCAGTAACACCCGCTTGAGAAGCAAGAGGTGTCTGAGAAGGGGTACGTTGAGGGAGCCAAGCAACGACCTAGAAAGCTTCAAGTTTCCTTCCTCAGACTAAACAGCACGCTACCAATTTCTGTGGTCAGCCACAAGCCAGCCTTTCTCCTGGTAGTGATCCCCACGGCTGTACTTGCCCAGGTCAGTTTTGCAAGAAGCCGCCAGCTATAAACAAAGCTGAAGGTTGTCAGCTCCCTCCCTCAAAACAAAACCCACCCCACACATTAAACGTAGCTCAGCACCCTAAAAGCCACAATAACTTCGTGTCTCATTTAGCACAGTACCAGAGAAGGTGCCTTGGAGCAGGATGCAGCTCTACCACAGTCCATCTGGCTTTCATTTAAGGCCGCACCTGATGGCAATGGCTCAGTACAGAGGTAAATCCCATACACCTGCTCCAGCACTGCTGAGGACAATGAGCTACCGAGGTCAGGCACCCAGCTCCCGAACCACACACCATGGTCCCAGGCCCTGCTCATCAACACAGGGCACGCTTCACCTCCTAAAGGACGCCTGCAGGCCGCTGCCCTTTCATTCCACACCTGTTTGGGAATGAGAAGGGAACAGGTTTTTCCCTTTGTCTGTGGCACCCACTTACCTCCTCTGTTCTGCTCTATCTCAGTAACACAGAAAACCCAGATACTGCACCTACCCCTCCTTTATATAACCCGTGCACTACAATTCACTGATGCCTCCAAAGTACTGCCCAGAACAGGAAGCCTACCATTACTATCCTTTACCAGCCATCAACTCCTCCAGCTATTTTCCCCTTCTTGCCACAACTTCTCTATACCAAGCCGCCGTTAACTCACACACAAACACCCCCCACCCCCCACCCCCCCCAAATAGATTACATGATATCAGACCTTCTGACAAGATCCCCAACCTCCCTTTGCCCCCTGAAGGATGCTCTAGACCCACTCCCCATGAAGTCACACAACTTCCACAGAGAGCTGGTGCTGACCTGTGTCTCTCCTCCGCTCCAGCTGCCCACTCCTTGCCTCATCCACCCAACAGCTGGGGATGCTCCTCGCCATCCCAGCTCCAGTCACACACCCCGCGCCCGCCACCTCCATTGCCATAGCCCCTTTCCCCCAACCCCCTCCTGCTGCAGCTCACCCAAAGACCTCGGGGACCCCCCCCCCACAACACAGCACAGCCCCTCTCTACATGCACCCCCAAGCACAGCCCCATGGTGTCTCCTAGCACTAATCCTCATGCAGAAATTACACCCTCCCAGCACCCCAGCACCCTGAGACCCCCATCAGACACCCTCTCAGCTGCTCACCCCTCTATCCCAAGCTCCAGTACCCCCACTGCCCCCAGCCTCTGACCGGCCCAGGGAGCCCTCTCCACCCTCCTAACCCCATCACTCCAGCCCAACTCACCCCTTGCACCCCAGGGAACAACCAACACCCCAGGGCCCCCCCCAACGCCTCCAGCTCCCAGCACCCCCCTTCCATCCGCCCTGGCACCCCTCACTCACAGCCCAAAACCCTCCAGACCCCAGCACCTCCAACACCAGCCCCGCTTTAGGCCCCCTGCCCCGGGCACTCTCAGCCTCCACCTCCTTCACTTGGAGCCCCCAGAGCACCCCCGGGCCCTCCGCTCCCTCACCCCCGCCTGCTTCCCTCCATCCCCCTCGCTCTGCCCAGGGTCCCCTCAAGACCCCGCTCGCCTCATTCCCACCACCCCCACTCCGTGTCCCGCCGCAGCGGCCCGCGACGGGCCCCGGCCACAGAACGGAAGGGCCGGACCGGACCAGGCCGGGCCAGAACCTCCGCCAGGCCGCGGCCTGTGCCGGCCGTTCCCGCCCCGCTCGCCAGACGCCGGCCCCGTTCCCGGTCCCCGCGGCTCCTCACCGGTTATCGGCGGGGCCGGGGCTCGGAGGGGCGGAAGAACGGAGCCACCGCCTCAGACACCAGCGCCGCCGCCGCGCAACGCAGCCTGCTGCCCAGCCACGGCCGGGCGCGGGCACGGCTGACCCCGCCCCACGGCCTGACCGGCGGCTCGTCCCACCAATAGGAGCTCGCGTGGCGGGGAGAACCAATCGCAGCCCGGCGAGGAGGCGGGACCGGGCAAGTCCGCCAGGTTCGGTTGCGACGGCGGGGCGGAGGGAGGGCGGGGAAGAGGTGGGGCCGGCTGCGGAGCGGCGGGATGAACAACCAATGAGAGACGGGGGCGGGGCGGCCGTAGGTAAATAACTCATTACTATTAATGAGAGACGCGGAGGGGCGGGGCTCGGCGCGGCGGCACGTGGTGCCCGGGGTGCGAGGCACCGGGACCCCTCGGTGTGCAGGGGTCTCACACGGGACCCAGCGCACCCCAAAGCGCCCCAGTGCCTGCGGCAGAGCCTCTCCTGGGTGCCTGGCACCCATGGGGGGCAGTGAGAGGATGCCCCGTGCCCCTGAGCAGAGCCCCCCAACCCCACCGTGCCCCTGAGCAGAGCCCCCCCCACCCCACCGTGCCCCCTTCCGCATCCCCCCAGTGCTCTGGCCCCATCCACCCGGCTGGCTGGCAGTGGTCCTTGCGTACCAGGGGGCTGTGGCCTCGGACTCCTGCTGCCAGGATGCAGGCAGGGCTGCTTTCCATGTACAGAGAGGGGAAAATCCAGGGGGATGAATCAGCAGCGGGCGGCAGTCACGCCGGCAGCACCGGGAGAGCAGGAATCACACTCGCCATGAATCAAGGCTTTGATTCCCCCAGCTGCCACTGGCACAGGGTGAGTGCAGCCGGCCGGGTCCCACTGGTGCCTGGCTCCTGGCTGCCGTGCCAGTGGGGGGACAGAGCCACGACCCCGGAGCAGGAGGGACTGCAAACGTCGCTCCACCACCATGGACCGGCTGCAGCTCCAACCTCAGCATGAGCTGAGATGAGTCTGGGCTGCCCCCACTGGTTCCCCCTGGCCTCGCTGCCAGAGCTGGCCGAGATCGGGCTGAAAACCCAATAATCCTGTTAGTGGGGAGGAGGCTGATTTTTACCCTTAATCCAGTTTCCTCCCATATGTCCTCACCCGCGGTGTTTTAAGCTGCTTTGGCTGCAGATGGGGCCGCACCAGGCATAGGCTGGAGCACAGGGGGAACTCCTCTGCTTCAGGCCGGTGCCACAAGGACCACGAGCACTTCCAGGAGCCTTCCCCTGCCACCCCTCCCTTTTGGGGACACGAGGGACTCTGTCCTGTGCAGCCACCAGGGCCTGGCCTGATGCATGGTGCCAGGGGCTGATTTGGGTCCCAGCTGCTGGATTTGTGCAGACTGCAGCAACAGCTCCTCATCATCGGGGGGAGCAATGGGAAAGGGCTGGAGCATGGCTCATCCCACTAATTAATGCTCAGGCGCATCTTGTTTAAGCCCTGGACCAGGGGGGAGGCACTGGGTGCCCTGCAAGGATCACCCATCTCAATCTTGTGCTGCTGCCCAGCCAAGCTTAAGGTGCCCCTGGGTGGTTCGATGGGTGCTGAGTGCCAGGCTTGGCCATGGGGGGGTTGCAGTGGCCAGAGCTACCCAGGTCCTCCTTGAAGGAAGTGGCCTTTGCTGAGTGATAACATCCGGAGGGACCTCCCTTGGAGCACCCCAAGAGGCAGCAGGATCAAGCTCCTGCTCCGTGGTGACTCGACTGACACAGGTCTCCATCTGCACCAGCCGGGTGGGGGGACAGTGGGAGCCAGGAGGAGGGGAGCAAAGATGCGGGATGAGACCCGGGAACGGGCAGGCAGAGATGCTCTGCTCGCCAGCTGAAGGCGCTGCAGAGCCCCTCAGCCTTGCCTGGGGATGCTGGGGGTCCCAGCAGGTGGGGACCAGCACCAAATGTCCCCAGTGCCTGTCTGTGCCCATCCTGTTCTGCCTGAAGGTCCTGGCCCCTTGCATCCCTCAGGAAGGAGGGATGCGCAGACAGGAGGGACAAGGGGACAGGAGTGGGTCCCATGGCCAGCGACAGGAAGCCGTGACATCCTTGCAGAGCTGTGGCTTGTCTCCATGGAGCTCTGAACATCCCCATGGAGCCGTGCCCATCCCCATGGAACTCGGAGCATCCCCATGGAGCCGTGACCATCCCCATGGAGCTGTGACCATCCCCATGGAGCCGTGACCATCCTCATGGAACTCGGAGCATCCCCATGGAGCTGTGACCATCCCCATGGAGCTGTGACCATCCCCATGGAGCTCAGAGCATTCCCATAGAGCCGTGCCCATCCCCATGGAGCTCAGAGCATCCCCATAGAGCCGTGCCCATCCCCATGGAGCTCAGAGCATCCCCATGGAGCTGTGCCCATCCTCATGGAGCCGTGCCCATCCCCATGGAGCTGTGCCCATCCCCATGGAGCCGTGCCCATCCCCATGGAGCCGTGACCATCCCCATGGAGCTCTGACCATCCCCATGGAGCCGTGACCATCCTCATGGAACTCGGAGCATCCCCATGGAGCTGTGACCATCCCCATGGAGCTGTGACCATCCCCATGGAGCTCAGAGCATTCCCATAGAGCCGTGCCCATCCCCATGGAGCTCAGAGCATCCCCATAGAGCCGTGCCCATCCCCATGGAGCTCAGAGCATCCTCATGGAGCTGTGCCCATCCTCATGGAGCCGTGCCCATCCCCATGGAGCTGTGCCCATCCCCATGGAGCCGTGCCCATCCCCATGGAGCCGTGACCATCCCCATGGAGCTCGGAGCATCCCCATGGGTCTCAGAGCATCCCCATGGAGTTCTGAGCATCCCCATGGAGCCGTGCCCATGCCCACAGAGCCGTGCCCTTCCCCATGCAGCCGTGCCCATGCCCACAGAGCCGTGCCCTTCCCCATGCAGCCGTGCCCATGCCCACGGAGCCGCGGCACCGCGGTGGGGCCATGCCCATGCCAAGGCCCCGCAGGCCGCGGCAGCCCCGCTCCCCCGCCGCCCCCCCGCCCGCGCACACATTGCCCACACGGCTCCCGTGCCCGGGGAGCAGATGGTTTCCAAGGCAACAGGCATGGTGACGCACGCACCGAGCTCCCACCCCCTCCCCACGGGGACATCAGCCTGCACCGGCAGCGAGGAGCGGGGGGCACGGACCCCTTTTTGGGGGGCGGGGGGGGGGGGCAAAGACA
>NDXB01001896.1:78122-91752 GCA_002631895.1 Agapornis roseicollis
TGGCCCGACCCCCCCCCCCCATCAAGTGACACATTGGGGTCCTCGGGTGGCATCTCCTGGGGCTATGGGGCCCCCCCATCACCACCTCCCCAGTGCAGCCGAGCAGGACTGGGGCCTGAGCTGCTTAGAGCACAGGCTCAAGGGCAAGGTCCCCAGCAAGGGGCTGCAGCCAGGGTTAGGGTTAGGAGCTGCAGGGTGCTCTGCCCCACCATGGGGACAGTGGGGCTGGAGCCTCAAGTGACCAAAAGGCCCCAAGGGGTAGGAGGTCACTGCGGAGGTGAGGAGTTACCAGCCCCGGAGCTGCCTCACTCCACAGGGCAGCAATTAAAACCCGCAGCTCCTATTAATAGCAGGCCCCAGCACGTGTCCCTTGAGGAGCACTGATGGGCCCAGCAGGAAGCAAGGAGCAGGGGACACACGCACACACACACCCCACCAGCCTTCCCTCTTGGGAATGGGGACAGGGCCCTGACTGGCACCCCACAATGAAAAGGCACCCCACTGTCCGTCCCCCCCCCCCGGCATTACGAGCTGGATGGATACTACTCATTAGAGGCAATGAATGAGTTTCCTTGATCATTTTAGCTGCGGCTCCTCCTCTGCTTCATTCAGTCCCCAGCTCCCCGCCAAGCCTTACGCAATGGGGCCGCTGCTGGCTGCACACGCAGGGCTGAATCACTGCGGTGCAGAGTGGGATGGGGGGGGAACAGGAGCCTTCTACCCCTGCACTCGGCCTCTGAGCTCAGGCTGGGGTTTGCCTGCCAGAGAACCTGCACATGTCCCTGTTGCATGATCAGGGGATGCAGTGGAACCATGGTGACTTCAAATGAGCAAGGGATACGAAGGGATGGAGGCCAGAGGCTTTATTGGGAGCAGCAGATAGGGCTCATCCTCCTCTGCCCCTAAACCAACCCAGAAACACCTGACTCTGCTACTCACAGGTGAATAAACCCCTCCAGGGCAGCAGGAAGAGGGGGGACAGCTCAGCCCCCTGCCAGCTCCACCTGAAGGAGGGTGTAAACCAGAGACTCCAGCCTGGCTCCTCACTGTGGCACTGAGCCCAGACCCAGAGAGGGCTGGGGGGATCCATGATCCCAGCTCCCAGTAGTGGATCCCTACTGATCTCTTGGGCACAGGTGAAGAAATCTCACATTAACAGCTTGGCTTGGCTTTAGTACCTCAGCCCTGGAATGCGGATGGGGCCAGGCCCAAGGAAGGATGAGGAAGATAGGGAGGGGAAATGGGGTGCTTGGATACACCTGCCTTCACCCATTTACTCACGTATAGGGAAAAGCACCTACAAGTGACTAAGAGCCACAGTGGCTGTGGCCAAGGAGGGACAGCCACCAGCACTGAGAGACCCCCAACAGGAGCCACGCTGCCCACACGAGCTGGCTGCAGGAGTGAAATAACACAGAGCTTTATCACATCCAGGCCTATTACGTTCTCCTCAGGCCCTGCTCATTTATGCCATCTGAGGCCTAAAATAACTCTCCCTTCCCCCTGGCACTCCAGGTTTTTCAAAGCAAGATTAATTGACTTTGGTACGCTGTGGCAATTAAAATAGCTAGCACCAGGAAGTGTCAGATGAGTCTCATCAGCCTCCATATGCTGCAGCTGTGCCAACCACTGCCTCCAAGATGCTGTTTCACAGTCTCACCCATCCTTCTTCCCACTTTGGATCACACTAACAGGGACTGTACCACAGCTAAGCCCGTTATAATCCCATCAGCACTTCCAACGAGCTTTGCTCTGCCTGTGGAAGCTGCTGCAGAAGCAAAGGCTCACTCATGTCACAGCAGCAGGAGGCAGCGGGGAGGCCAAGTTCCCAGCTCCAGGCTCTCTGATCTGAGCTCTTCAGCCAGGAGGGTAAATGCAAGGCTCACGACAGGATGCTCAGCGTGCATCAGCCGCTCCTGCGCAGTGCCTCTCCTCAGCCCTTCCACAGCCTCCTAAAGCCCAAGGGAAGAGATTGCTTTTGAAGAGTCCCCCCAAGCTGCCCTGCAAAGCCTCTGGAAGGCAGCACAGCCACGTGAGCCTGCCAGCAGTGAGCAGGGAGCACAGACTCACAGCTGAGGGCAGCTGCTAAACCCATTCCACCACAAGCACTTAAAGTATTAGTGCTGGCAATTGCTGCTGCTCCTTCCTTCCGAACTAGTGGATCCCAGCATGGGGGAATGCTGTAGAAAGGCCTCTGGACGGGGACAGGAAGATTTCCATTAGCACTCTGCTGGAGGTTTTCCTTATGGAACGCTCATCGTATGGATGAGATGTGGGAATGAAACACAGGGCAGCAACCTGGCCTCTTTTGGCCATTAATGAGTCCAAAACAAAAGCTCCAGAGTCACCATGGATTAGGATGGAAGCTCTGTTGGGGGGAGCTGTGGCACCAGGCACACCACGGGCCCAGAAGGGATGATTTTTGGCAGCTCTCACAACCAAAATTAAGCCAGCAAAAGCAGCTTAGTGCAGCTGTGCAATCCATGATCACTCTTGCTTTCAACTGCATTGCTGTTATTGTTTCTCACCTTCTCAGAGCCCAGGAGTGAAGGGAGCAGAGTCTCAGCCCCAGGTTGTGTAATGAGTGTGAGGGGAAGGAGGGAGGGGGCTGGCTGTGCACATTAACAGGAAACCACATGCTTGAGGAGCTCCTTGAAGGCAGTCTTAGAATCAGATTCTTTATGTTTCTCTCAACTAATCTCTCCACAAGCTGCTGTGCCTGCAGATCTGGGGAGGAGGGACAATACCTGTGGCACCTACATTGGGACACTCCTTATCTTCATCTTCCTCTGAGCACACAGGAAGAAATTCTCCTTCTTTAGGTCAATATGGAAATACCACCTGGACTGCGATGATTTCCCTGAGCCATTGAGCTTCAATAACCCCCTTGGCTGAAGAGAAGCTCATCTCTGGTGCTCTTTGCAAGGGAAGGAGGTGAGGTTTGCTTCCCATTGCTCCTGTGTTCACCACTTGAAGAAGACCAGCCCAGCCAGAGCTGCATAGCCCAGCACCAGGAACAGGACCTTCAAGAGGCGATTGTTCTTCTCTTCCAACTCCTTTGCAAGGATCTCAAAGAAGGTGATGAACAAGAAAGTGCCCCCTGAGATGCCTTGCAGGAGCAGGGAAGTAATGTTGCTGGCCGCATTTTGGGTGCTCTCAATCCCCATCCCAATGCTAATGCCCAGAGGAATCATCAGGCTCACTGTCACAGCCATCTTCACAGCATCCTTCAGTGGCAACGAGGTCTTAGCCATGCTGATGCCCAATGCCACTGCCACCAGTGTCTCATGAACGGCAACTCCTATGAACAAGCTCATGAGTTTGCCACCCTCCTCCTGCAAGCCCAGGGCCAGTCCCTCGAAGATGGAGTGGGTACACAAAGCAAACCCCAGCCCAATGAGCCGTATGGGGCTGGAGCAGGAAAGCTCCCTGATGTTCAGGCCATGCAAGTGGTGACTGTGTTCATTGTAGAGCGGGCGCCCGCGGGAGGATGCGATGAAAGGACTCTCATATTCAGAGTCACTCCCGACATCCGAACCAGCATTGAAGGTCTCCAAGTCAATGAAGGAAGGTTTTTCCTTCTGGAAAGTCAGGATGAGCTGCTCCACAAAGACCGTCACAAAGAAGCCAACCATCATGATGGTCTCAGCCACCGGGTAGTCAGTGGTCACGTTCCCCTGCCTAAGAACTTCATTGAGCTGGAAGGAAGCAAACAATCCCCAGTGAATCAGTTGCCTTTGTCCCTCAAAAAGAAACATTCCTGGTGTGCTCACACAACTCGAAATGGAGACAAAATTAATCCAGGATGTTTCCTGTACCCTTGTACACAGGCCCCAGTGCAGGAGATAAGGAACCTATTTGCCTTCCAGGGCAAGGTTTGCAGCTGTCAATACTTTCAACACACGCTAACCAGGAGGAGTTCTGAGCCTCACATCCAAGATGATGCTCAGCCTCCTTCTGCATTAAAAACTAAACAGAGCTCCATTTGGACAGGAGCAGTAGGTGAATGGGAGACAGGCACAGCTCTTGGGCACTAGGCACAGCCATCTCTGAGGAAGCTTCATGAGCCACTCTTGGCTGGACAGAGACCTTTCACCCCTATTCCCACCAGCTCAGAGGCCTGGTGGCCTGCAGGGCAGGAGCAGGGAGGCTGCTTCCCCTGCACAGGGATCCTGTGGCACCAGCTGACTAAAAGGGCTCATAGGAGAGAGGCTCAGAAGCAGTTACCTTTTCTCTCACAGCAGGCAGCAAAGCATTGAAGCACGTGGCCAGGAAAACTCCTCCTCCAAAAGAATTGCAGAGGGCAAGAACCTTCTTAGAGCGATGAGCTTTCTCGTAATCAGCCTCGATTATCTTGACAGGAAGGAGGGACCCCACCAGCATGAGGACACAGATGCCCAGCAGACACAGCACTTTGGCCACCACAATCTTCATCGTGCTTCCTGGTGAACGCTCCCTGGTCAGTGATCCTGTGGACAGCAGTCAGTGGGGGTCCCTCCAGCTGCTCTTAGAGCAGGCAATGGCACAGACAGACCTCAAGGGGAAAGCGCTCCTGGACTCAGCCCCTGTGGACAGGAGTAAAAGAAGAGAGATTTTCCTATAGAAGCATCCCAAAACACAGCCAACCTCTGCATAGCAACCCCTGTAACTCCCCAGAGGCAGAAGGAGTTGACAGCAGCAGAACCCTGTGCAGAGCAAGTAGAGAAACCAGCAGAGAAAAATGCAACTGCAATGCACAGTAACTTAACTGTGAGAATTGCACCAGCCACAGCAAAGTGGCACAGCCTCAGGTTGCAGAGGTTTCACTTCAAACCCCTACACCAGGACAGACACAAACCACCTGATCCTGCACTACAGTCCAAGCAAAGGATCAAGTCTTTGGATTTTAACAATGGGGAAAGCATACGGACTTGGGCTGGTGGGATCTGTCACATAGAAATGAACTTAAAGATCTCCCTTCCACATTCACACGGGGGATTTTGGGGTACTAATGGAATTGAAACTGGACTATTGGATTAATTCCTGCTCCGTTTCCTGAGCCACCATCACCATCTTGCTGGAGTGGGTCAGAGCCTCTACCATTGGCTGTTCGTGCTGTACCAGGAGGCAGCAGGAGTGTCGATTACTGTCTCTAAAGGGAAACCCTACAGAGAAATTACCTGCAAGGCTCTCTATTGTCCATAGGGTGACAAAAGAGGGGGCAGAGGTTGTTTCATACATGAGAAAGACAGAAGATTTGAGTTGCCTAGGTCACAAAATCTGACTTGATCTGAAGTATTACAGCATTTCCCTCCAGGTTACACACAGTGAAACTTGTTTTCCTAAAACGCATTTCACAAAATAACATTGTTAAATCTATTTCTTTTTTCAATACATAAACGTGAACAGGTCCCTCCACTGCTGCTCTCACTACTTCCACAGAATTGCCTTGTAAAGTCAAACCAATGGCACCTTGAGAAGGTTCTTTTGCAGGCCACCAGGTAAAGGCTGCCAGCCAGGGTGCATTGCAAACTAACACTGAATGCTCCCAGCCATGTTAGCACCCACACCCATGATGCACAGGGCAGAAATGGTGGCCTTTATTAAAAGGAAAGTGGGAGCCTGAATGATTCTGTACTTGGCATGGGGTGTGTGTGTGTATGTGTGTGTGTGTTAAAGCTTTTTTCTATCTTGTCCAAGTGTGAAGCTCAAGCAGAAGCAGAGAGGAGTCACGGTGGCCAGGCCAGGGGTTCTCAGCACCCATGGGAATTCATGCTCATCCCAAAAAACCCCTGCTCGGATGCCACTGATTGACTTGCTCTGGGGAGAACCCAGCAGCCAAGCCAGGTTGAACAAGTCACTCCAGAGCCTGAAAGCTGGATGTGCACAGACAGGGCTTCTGCAGCAGGCAGCCCATTGATGCAGCTGAGAGCAGGCTCCCTTCTCCAGGTTGACTCCAGGACCGCCAGTGCTTCTCAGCTGACACAGCTCACAAGGCTTTCATACAATCATAAATAGTTCGGGTTGGAAAGGACCTTAAGATCATCCAGTTCCAACCCCCCTGCCATAAGCAGGGACACCTCACACTAAACCATGGCACCCAAGGCTTGATCCAACCTGGCCTTGAACACTGCCAGGGATGGAGCACTCACAACCTCCCTGGGCAACCCATTCCAGTGCCTCAGCACCCTCACAGGAAAGAATTTCTTCCTTAGATCCAATCTAAACCTCCCCTGTTTCAGTTTGAACCCGTTCCCCCTTGTCCTGTCACTACAGTCCCTAATGAAGAGTCCCTCTCCAGCATCCCNATCCAATCTACCCCTGTTTCAGTTTGAACCCGTTCCCCCTTGTCCTGTCACTACAGTCCCTAATGAAGAGTCCCTCTCCAGCATCCCTATAGCCCCCCTTCAGGTACTGGAAGCTGCTCTGAGGTCTTCATGCAGCCTTCTCTTCTCCAGGCTTTCACCTTCCCTTTTCTAACCCAGCAACAGTCCCCAACAGAGCATAAAGCCTCCAGGTCCCCGCAGCAGCTGAGAGCAGCTGTTCTCCTCCTGACCTGAGGCCAAAGCAGCTTAGTGAAGAAGGAAGCAGTAAGTACAAGAAATACCCTGTGTTTCTCCTTGCCTGCTCTTGCCAACAGCCCAGTGTCCACGACCCAGCACTGCCAACGTCCGGACTGCTTCACCAGCCTGAAAGCCTTCTGTAATAAAGAATTAACTTAGGACAGGTATTGCTTGGCTTAACAGCCCATAATGAACCATGCCAGCAAGAAGAGATATGATATAAAGCAGAGGGCCCTAGATAGAGGAAAATA
The DNA here is from genome assembly GCA_002631895.1 of Agapornis roseicollis. Lineage (NCBI taxonomy): Eukaryota > Metazoa > Chordata > Aves > Psittaciformes > Psittacidae > Agapornis > Agapornis roseicollis. The sequence continues at coordinate 84,916 of NDXB01001896.1, forward strand.
CATATTATATATTAATATAGTATATATAATATATATATTATATAGAAACATAAATGTAATATAGATATAAATTATATAAAATTATAAACATAATATAGATATATATTATATAGAAACATATATAAATATAACATAGATATATAATATATATATATTATATTAGAACAGGCCCTGGGCAGCCTGTTCCAATGCCTGAGCACCCTTTGGGGCAGGAATTGTTCCTCAGCTCCATCTAAACCTGCCCTGGTGCAGCTTGAGCCCGGTTCCTCTTGTCCCATCCCTTGTTCCTTGGGAGCAGAGCCCAGCCCCTCCTGGCTCCATCCTCCTCTCAGGCACTTGGAGGGAGCCATCAGGTCCCCCCTGAACCCCCCAGCTCCCTCGGCCGTTCCCATCACACTTGGGCTCCAGACCCTCCGTCCGATCCTTTAAATCCCGGTTTTCCCTTCAAAAAGCACCGCGCGATGCTGAAACCTTCTGGGGTGGGGGTGGGGAGGTGGGGATTCCCTCAGAGATACTCTTATCCCAGCGCCTCGAAACCGCTCAAAACCGCCCCGGTCCCCGTGAAGAACGGCGCTGCCGGGGCTCCTCCCAGGCCACCACCGCCTGGGGCACCCCTCAAGGCCGCAGAGATGCGGGGGGGACCTCCGAGGGTCACCGGGAGAGGGGTTCAGGGGCTCGGTCGGGGCTCGCTGCAGCGGGGCCCGGCCTCGGCCCTCCCGCGCCCGCCGTTACTTCATGAAGCCCCCCCCCCCCCCCCCCCCCCCCCCCCCCCCCCCCCCCCCCCCCCCCCCCCCCCCCCCCCCCCCCCCCCCCCCCCCCCCCCCCCCACCCCCCCCCCNAAGCCCCCCCCCCCAACCGCCACCTCCGGTTACCCCGGCAACGGCCCCCCCCCCGACCCCCGCTCACGCGCCGGCTCTCGCACCGTCCGAGAGGCCTCCTCACGGCGCCTCGCCCACGACGCCCTCCCATTGGCCATCGGCGGGAAGACCCAATCGCCCATTGGCTGAGAGGGATGCCTGTCAGCCCGCCCCCGCAGAGCCGATTGCTCGCCCGACGGCGCCGTTCTTAACCGCTCCGGATGGGAAAACGCGGAGCGCGGAGAAAGGTTCCGGGGCAACACAAGCCCGCGGAGCTGTCCGTAGCGAGCGGTGCTGACCGGGCCAAGGCACAAGGCCCGGTGCCGGCCCAACCGGTGGCGAAGCCAACGAAGAGCATCGCATCCTTCACCAAAAACCAGCTGGAGAGAACTTAAAGAGCGTATGGGAAGGAGCAACGGGCAGGAGCAGCATTCCAGCAGGGAATAATGCAAAATGGGGAAAGGCAGATCAACCCCATGTGTAGGTTTGGCCTCAGAGGAGCAGAGCCCTGACCCCACAGCACCACATCTTGCTTCAGTGACCTGGGCAAGAGGGATAACAAAGAAAGTGTCCAAATAGTTTATTCTTCACAAGTTACATTGACCACATATTACTTTATGGAGCATTTACAGGTCGGGTTTTGGTTTGGTTTTTTTCCCTTGATATTAATCTGCAGATATACCTGCTCACTCGCAGCACCAGGCCTCCTGAACAGGTGTTTTCCATCTCACACCTACCCACCTTCAGAGGGGGTGCCTTTTGCTCAGCAGTTAGGCTGTGAGAACACCCACCCCACCAAAGGCAAATAGCTATTTTAAAACCCATTCTGTGGTTGATGTAAGCCTCTGGCCTCAACTGATGACTTTAGGGGATGGGGCCAGAGCTTTCCAACAACCCAAGCAGTGACACAGGTAACTAGAGGGGTGGAAGGCTGCAGAGGGTGGCTCGAGGTGGCTACAAGAGCTTTTCCCGTTTCTCACACACCACACACTGAGGTGTGACTGCCAATCCCCACCACCAAACCTGCAGCCACTTCATCACCTAGAATCCAAGCAGCATTGTTACTCCATCTGCTCTCTACTCAGGCACCCACTACTCCTACCATTAGCACGGTCAAACAGGTTGATTACTTACATGCATATAAGATTTAAAAAAAGCAGGAAAAAAAAACCCCTTTAAACACCATAAAACAGCCTTACTGTCCACCTGACTAGTTCACAGATTGGATCATTCCAACAACAGAGCCATAATTACTAAACACTAGACAAATTTTGTCAGGACTGGGGAAGAACCCCAAGCAGTGCACCAGGAAACGCTGTTGCATGTAGGCAGGTTCTTCCTGGCCAGTCACGAATCCCCCACATTTACACCATCCTTTGAGAGGTGAGCACCAGACTCCCATGCATTAACACCATGGCCATGTTGCTACAGACCTGAATGAGAAATGCAGTCAATCTAATCAACAGAAACCCTGTAGATCCTGCAATCTCCAGTGTTCAAACACCACCATCTCATAACTGGCAGGAGGATTGAAGTGGGCTTAGGTAGGACTTGAACACTTCTTTGAAGTGGCACATGGGTAGGAAAGTGAAGATGTCCTGTAGTGAAGAGTGCATCAATCTTCAAAAATGGGTTAAAAAATTCCCCATGTAGCAAATAACAGAAATGCAACAGTGTAGTTAATTGTTCTCAGTGTCTTTAGAAAGACTGCTGCTGCTGCTGGTTTGTGGTCAGCTTGCTGGATCTTCCAGAAGAAAACAAAGAGACTAATGGAAAAGCTGAGGGAGAGGAGCAGGGATGAAGACTAGGGAAAGAAAGCATGAATCTGTCTTTAACATGCAGTCATAGAAAGTATTTTGGTTTTCCATTATTTTTTTCCCCCTCTTGGACACTTCCAACTCAAGAAATGGCAACACACACATGGCTTCCAGTTTTTAAAGCAAAGAACATAGTTCCCACGGACTGCACTGCAGAGACAGGAAGACAAGACATTGGCAAATTCAACCTTTAAGCAAATAAAGTGTCCCTTTAACCACTGTGAGCACTATATAATGAAACTCTCTTTGTCAGCCACACAATGTGTGAGGGAAGTTCTTATTCACCGCTCCTCTGGGCTGAGCCTTGCATGAGGCACAGTACTAGCAGTACTGATGCAGATAACCCAGTCTCTGTGGAGGGGAGACACACCAAATTGCTAAATTAAGGCACAAGACTGATACTGCAGCCAAATACATAAAATTCCCATTCAGCTGGTGACAGTCCAGCAGCACTCCTGGCTACAGCCTCACCTGGAAGGCTCATTCCTGCTGATCTTCATTACTGGCACTTGGAGTTCGACTCCTGATCTGGCTTCGTAGCTGCTCTATTAGTTCAGGATTCTGCTGCTGCATCTGCTGAGCAAACTGCTGTCCCCTGAAGCAGAAAAAGCAAGAGTCCTCTTTATATTCTCACACACTCTATAGAGTCTGGTGCTTGTTCAGCCTGGAGAAGAGAAGGCTCCAGGGAGATCTTAGAGCAGCTCCCCCAGTGCCTACAAGGGCTATAAGAAACTTGGAAAAGGGCTTTGGACAAGGGTCTGTAGGGACAGGACAAGGGGGAATGGCTTTAACCTGCCAGAGGGGAGACTGAGATGAGCACTGAGGCAGAAGCTCTTCCCTCTGAGGGTGCTGAGGCCCTGGCACAGGGTGCCCAGAGAAGCTGTGGCTTAATGAAAAGGTTGGAGAGAGCTTAGAAATACAAGATTCAAAGACCCATCCTTCTGCAGAGAAGGACTGATGATCTCTGGCAGTGTTCAAAGCCAGGCTGAATGTGGCTTGGAGCAAGCTGCTCTCGTGGAAGGTGTCCTTGCTAGTTCCAGGGGCTTGGAACTGGATGAGCTTTAAGGTCCCTTCCAACCCAAACCATTCCCTGATGCTTCACCCAGTATTTGAGCCTTTCTCAACTGTTAAATTAAGGTTCTGCTTCTGGTAAAAAAAAAAAAATCCCAAACCAATTTATTGACCAAGGCAATGGAAACTCCCAGCTCTCTACTCACGCCTGGATGAGGCTGGCAAGATCATTTGTGGATGGGCTGGTACCTGCTGCTCCCATGGGATTGTGGCCACCAGAAATCATCCCGGACATGCTGAGGAAATAAGAGTCATTGCTCAAAGCAGGGAAAAACCCCACAGAAATGGTTTAGCTTACAGTGGAAAGGGAGTGTTGGCATAATGGGAGTGCTGGCATAATGGGAGTGCCTTCACCCACAGAGTATGAAGTTATCTGCAAGGGAATCTTCTGCAACAACTTTTCTTTAACTGCAGAAGAGGAACTGCAACATTAAACTGCACAACATTTATAAGAGTGTCAGTTCCTGTATTCCCAGAGATACCCCCTTTTGTGTGCATGCTGTGTGCTTGGTTTAATTAAAACACTGCCCTTCCTCATACAAGCTGTTTGCTCACTCTGAATCAAAAGAGACCTACTGACAGATCTACCTAAATATATTCACTAGTGGCATGCATGCCTTATTATTTTGATGACTTTGTATTATCTAAGCATCTCACAAACATTTTAAGTTGATCCTCATAATCCTGTAGCATGAAGAATGGAAATATTCTCATTCTAACCAAGATGGAGCTGTGAAATCCTGTCTCCAAGTCACATAAACACTATGCAGCAGAGCCACTCCGAACCCAACCTTCCCAAACCCAATTCCAGTGCCATGGAATTGGGTTTCCTACCCCTGCTTGCTTTCTGCAAATGTTTATACCAGGATACCTCTTCAGCACAGTCTGGAGTACTCAAAATACATTAGCCAAGGCAGCTGGATGGGTTTAAAGCTGCCCTTCATAGTTTTGATCCAAGCACCCTCCTGCTCCCACCAGTTCAGACCTACTGCAAATGCCAAACACATACACAGCCTCAAATGAACGATTCGAAAAGGAAATACAAGATGGGATCAAACTTACAGCTGTTGTACTTGTGGATTGTTCATTAGGTTAGATGCCTATTTAAAGAGGGGAGAAAAAATGACACCCTATTTAGTCAGAAATTATGGGGTGGATATGCAGACGTTGTGCCATTCAGCTACAAAGGAAAAGCAGAAACACTTTGAAACGGATCAGTAGGACAAAAATAGATAAGAGGAGCCACAGTACAACACACAAGACAAGGCTGGTAATGCAAAACAGGCACCCTTCCTACAGCCAGCATGTTGCAAGGAGAAGCTGGTGAATGAGGTCAAATGAAGCGCAGTGACTTCACGAAATACAAGCCCAGTTTCCACACTGAATGAAATGAAAACAAATCTGCTAAAGAGACACAGGAGCTTCCCAGGCCATGTACTGCTACATTTCATCCTGAACAGACCAACATCCACACCATAAAGCCTGATCTGTGTCCACATTTACCATACTCATGAAGCCAGGGTTGTTCAGCAAGCCAGCTAAATCGAATCCTCCTGGACCTCCAGTCTGTAAGCATAAAGAAACCACATGCAGATGATGACATCTTCTCACTTCCTGACAATGGACATTAATGCTTTACTCCCAGTGTTACAAAACAAAGAGGCTCTGTCCATACCCTTGCTGTAAACCTCAGGTCACAGCCAGCCTTGGGGATTAAGCTCACTAAAGGATTCGAAGGGTAGCTCCAACCCCTTCACAGCCACATTACAATGTACAGCTAGAAACCATTACAACTGCCAAATGAAAGACATCCACTTGGCCACCTTTGCACTGGAGAAGTCTTTAGAAAACTAGAAACGCTTCAGAACTATGACCATCTTCCTGCATGGAACAGGGCTGGAGTGCAGCTTTCTGGTTAGGAAAGCTCTAGGTTTCTTTTCTTAAGAAAACAATCTTTGTAAGGAAAAAAAAAATCCATCTAAAAAATGCCCTTTTGGTATGGCCAACAGGTCACTAGGGAAAAAAAGCTGGATTTTAGGAGCAGTGACTGTTTCAAAACACTCCTTTCTAAACAGTCTCATTTCCCAGCTCCTTCAAATAAGCCTGAGATGACTGTGCTCAAGAATAGTCACAACAAGACTTGTCTCCCCTCTCTGTCTGCACACAAGAATTGTATTCTAAACACAGTCAAGGCCATCAAGGCTCAGCAGAAAGCAGCTTCATTTACATTGAAGCAGCCTCCTTTTTATCTTATCCACAGATAACAAGCATTAGTTTCAGAACTTACTGGACTTGGAGTCTCCTTCATTTTCTGTTCAGCTATTTTAAGGTTGGATTTGTACGTGTCATTGTCTGGATCCAGCTCCAGGGCTTTTTTGTAGTAAACTACAGCTTCTGTGTGCTTGTTTAAGCTGGAGAGAGCCAAGCTATGAAAGCAGAAATAAAATGAAAGGTCACAGCTAGATAAGCACTTGCAACCTTCCTCCAGCCCTAGCAAAGGAGAAACACCAGGTATTTCTGCATGGCATTCCAGGGCAGAACTCCCCTAACAGTATCACTGCCACAAGGCATTGAGCTTAAAATTCTGGTACCAAACACCATAATGCTCTTACCCCATTCTGCCATAAGCTTTGCTGTAGTTTGGATCAATGCCTATAGCTCTTTCGCAGTCTCTCACTGCTCCAGCATAGTTTCCTAGTTTACTGTATGCAGCAGCTCTGGAGGGAACAGAGAAAGATGTACAGGAAACACTTAACAGCTTCAACATGCTGATCAAGGTCACCCCTGTTTAATCTCTGTGGTTTCCTATTGTACAAGGCAAAGTCAAGTGTGAACTTGACATAAATCCAGGTCATATCTAAGCAAGCAGGCTGGTATCCAAACACCCAGCTCCACATTCTACTCTTACTGCAAATAAATCTAGGCTTACTTCTCCTTATGGACTTTCCAAGAGGAGCCTGGCCTCCAGAGAGGCATGTACTATCACACTTGCAAACTCAGATCATCTCTCCCAGCTTCTCTTATGCCTTGATTTCTTAGTCATAACAACTGTTTTACCCATTTCCCCCCCCCCCCCCCCCCCCCCCGCGCCG
>NDXB01001896.1:91841-113066 GCA_002631895.1 Agapornis roseicollis
CCCTCCCCCCCTCCACGTAAGAGGGGAAAACTCTTTCTGAAGCCATAATGTGCTCATTCAATCCTCAGTCTCACAACTCTCACTGAGGGGCATTTACCCAAAACCCCACAGGGCTGACCCACATACAGCTAAAGGCACCAGGTGCACTCCTTGCTCCAAAAGCACCTCACATCATCAACATACATGCAGATACATTCTTCATTGTACTGTGGGTACATACTCACAATAAGCAGGCAGCTAAACCAAATCCTAATTCAAAGCCTGCTTTATTCACCACCTGCCTTCCCACCAACTTCCAAACACTTTTGCTTAGAACTGAAAAGGAGGGAATTTGCTTGCATACCCCATTTTACACACACATCAACTTGTTCTCAGGAACAAGCCTTCAGCTCGTTTCATTTCACTCCTTTGCTTTTATGATCAGCAGATCCTCTGAAACCTGGGCCCTCCATCCAACTTAAGAGTTAACTGCATGAAAGCAGACAGTATTTCTTAGCATCCTTATGTCTCCTCAAACGCCTAAGAGTTTGTTTCCACACCCACATCCTACCTCAAGATGTCAGGGCACAGGAAAGTATGTGTCACTATGGGCTTAAAAAAAAAACCCCAAACCCCATGAAGAGCAAGGAACAGAACAAGCAGTCAGTATTTTGGGATTTTCTTATCCCAAAACACGGGATTTTAACCATTCAAGACTTTCAAATCTACATAACAAAACCACAGCTGTACAAGGATAGAGAAAAATAACCAGTACCTGTTGCAGAAATACACAGCATTGGATGGATTTAATTCAATTGCTTTTCCATAGAAAGACACTGCAGCATCAAAGTTTTCTGCTTTCATTTGTTCATTTCCTAAAAAGACAGTGGAAAGGCTCATTAACAAAGGGGTGGGGGGGAAACAGGGTCAAACAGAAGTAACAGGCCTGGACCTGTGTTCTACTTAAGAAAATAGGACAAGAGAAACTAAACCACTTGCAAATGCTGCTGGTCAAACTGCTTTGGCAATGCAAGGCACATTCAGCAACGAGGTGGGGAGCTGTGTCTTGGCAATTCCAGGTTACCTGAGCCTGCAAGCCCCCCACTGCACTTTCAGCTGTTCCCCCCACTTCAGGTCCACCTGAGGCCTTCCCAGAGCAGCACCACATCCTGAAGAGCACTGCAGTGTGCTGGCTCAGAGGACCATCTCCATCAAAGTGCAGAACTAACCGTACTCTCTTGCGCAGCAGCAAAAAGGCAACACAAAGAGGAAAGCTCAACAGGAAAGATGCCTGTCGCACACAGCCAAACTATGTCAACCTACTGCAGTACTAGCAGAGACAAGAAATAGAAGGGTTGATCCCATTCGTCTTCCCCCCAGCACCACCTCTTCCAAGCATTCCCCAGGTGCATCAATACCACCTAAACCTCATTATACACCAGCTCCGGAGGAGATTACCTTCAGTCTTGAGTCTTTCAGCCTCAGCTATGTCATCTTCAGAGGGGGTGACGGGCTCCGAGTTTGTTCTGATGTGTTCAGGCTCCTTACAAGCAGAGGAAGAAGGCTTTGCTAGACTCCCACTGAGAAGAACTTACACCTCCCCCTTCCCAAGCACTGGTTCATCAAGCCCAAAACATTTCCCTCCCACACACCTCTGAGGGGGCAGCATTTCTCCTCAGAGGAATCAAGCAGAGCTCACTGCTTTGGCTGCTTAAATGGAAAACTCAGCACATATTTCAGGGCACTTGCTAACCTTTCCTGCAGCAGCTTCAAATATTTCAGGAAGAGTCTGAGATACAGCTAGGCCTTGGTCTTCCATCGAGACCCCAAATGCTGTCTCCAGGCACTGGATGGCAACTAGACAAGAAGAGACATGGAATTAGCTTTCCCCACTCCATCTAAATCTTTAACCCTCTCCCACAACAGCTGAATTTCTTACTGGAGAACATACCAGAACCAAGAGAACAACCCACACACCAGGATATTTGGGACATAGCATCAAATTTTACCACATCCTCACAGCTGGGCAAACTGGGCTCTGGAGCTCAAGCTCCTGAATGGAGGCACTCAACTCCTATTCCCCTCAAGTGATTGCAGAGCAGGAGCTGGGGGTACAAGTTAAGCAAGCTGGGGTTCTACTGGCATTCCCATAGCTGTGGGTAGCAAAAAGCAAGGAGAGAGTTGTACGTTTCACTTGCTAGAGGGTGGCCATGCACTGAACCACCACCTCCTCCCTCATCTGGAGCCTGGTGGGGAAGCTGTTTCCAGTACAGAGGGGAACTCCAGTGATACAACAGAGCTCTCATGCCATGTTTTATAGTCCAAAAGCACCAGGAACAAACCCTTCTTTCCAGCCAACACCCTTCTTTGTTCCTGCCTCACAAGGAATGCACCCACCACACTGCAGACATGCCTGTGCTCTCCTTTAGTGGGACAAATGTACAAAGCCAAAGACCAAAGCATAAGCTCCTTACACAGCTCTTTTCAGATCAGTGCATTCTTGTTACCAGTAAAGCCCTCTGTAAAAAAGCCTGTGTACGTACTCCAGGGTGTGCTGAGGAAAAGCATTGTGATAGCAAAGGGGAAAAGCCCTTTGCAAGCATGAAACACCTGTGAAAAATGGAGTTGTGACTTTACACTTCACTACAACCCTCCTGACTCTACCTTGTCTAAGATAAAACCTGTGACACTCAAAGCCAGGGTCAGAAAGGTTTCTAATCTCAGGTATATCCCTTCCTCCAACTAATCTGCTTTTGAAAGAGATAAGAGGAAATCAGATGAGCAATCAGCATTCCTCATACTTCCCGAAGAAGACAAATTCATTTCCAATCTTGATCAAGGTTTGATGTTAGAACAGCAAGGAAGGAGCAGAAGAGAGTAACAGTGTTTTGCTGACAGACCTGGATGCATGAACAGGGAAGCACATAAAGCCACCTACCTTCCAAACTCTCCTGAGCATCTGGAGACAGGCCCCCATTCTGTAGCTGGTCATGTAGGAACTGGATGATGGAGTAGGCGAGGCGCTTCTGGTCTGCCATTCCTGCAGCTCGCTCCAACTTCTTGGAACTTTAATGAGAACAGCCACAGAGAGAAAACTTATAGGACCTGATGGACAAGAAAGCAAAGACCTTTACTGCTGCTCTCCCCCAGTATGAATGTAAGGACAAAGGAGTTGTTCAGGACTGGCCAAAGCATCCAGGACCTTTGCTGAACTCTTTGCTGTAAAAACAAGCCCATTTCCATGAATTCTCCAGGCCTCAAGTCACCCTCTTCAGCTCAAGCTGCATGGCACTATGGCTCCTGCCAAGAAGAATACACCAAAGGCGTTGCAAGCCTTCAGGCCACCAAAACAGCTCTGACTGACTAGGACTAGACAACCTGAGCACTGAGACGTTCACACCTAAGAAACCAGAGTCTTCAGCTTCCAGAGCATGATCTGGTTCTGAAACCAAATGTTGTAGTTTGAACCCAGACAGGCAGCACGTTCACCCACTCAACCCCTCCTTCCTGACCCCCTCCCCCTCTTTCCTCCCCACTCCCAGAGGAGTGGGAGGGAAGATGGGCCGAAGAACTCCCACTGGTCAGATAACAACAGTCCAGTAACCAAGGTACAACACAAATCACTATCTCTATCAACAACAATAATAACAGTGACAAAGAAAACAAGGGAAGAGGGTACGATACCACCCGCCGAAAACGTGCCCGACCAGGAAGTTCCCCCTCCTTCCAGGTAACTCCCAGGTACCTCCTGGGCATGACGTGCTATGGTATGGAATACCTCTTTGGTCAATTTGGGTTCTGTCCCTCCTTTCTCCCGGCCCCCCTTCTCCCCGGCAGAGCATGAGGCTCACAAAGTCCTTGGTCAGGGCAAACATCGCTCAGCAACAACCAAAAACATCGGCCTTATCAGCCTTGTTCCCGGGTTAAGTCAAAACACAGCTACTAAAGAGAAGAAAAACTGACTGCAACTGCTTAACCCAGGACACCAAACCAAACCAAAGGTTGAAGCTGTCTGCCACTGTCAGCAGAGCTGCGGCTCGGGGTGCCAGTCCTCTGCACTGCTCCCCAGCCTGCCCTACCAGCACATAGATAGTAAAGGAGCTAAAGAAAAACTACCCCCATAAGCAGACCCAAGGCAGCTCCTGGAAGTGCAACAGCGCCAGCTCCTTGAAGAGCACTGCTGCTGAGCTGAAGCACTCTGCCTCTCCGGAACACTGCAGTTATAGACCCAAAACCCCTTCAAGGGGATTTGTTATAGGGGTTATATTGTTTAAACTCAAACTCAGTAAAAGAGACACCAGCAGAGCTCAGCCAGCCCCAACCCACTGGCAGACCCCAGCCATATACTCAGACACAGCCACGGGCACCGCTGCCTGTGCTGGGCCCACGGCCCCGGCGACGAGCGAGGCAGGAGCCCCACAGACCCTCCCGGACCCCAGCGGCAGGACGAGGGCGCCCCTTCCCCTGCCCCGTACCCCGAGGCCCTGCCCGCAGCACCCACCGCCACCCTGGGCGGGCCTGAGGGCCGCGGCAGGCCCGAGCCCTGCTCCGGGAGGAGACGTGAGGGCAGCGCTGCTCATGGCTCCCATAACGGAACGCACCCGCACCGCGCCACAGCCCCCGGCCCGGCCCACACGGGACCCCGGGGGAGGGAAACACCGGGCCCCGCCGCAACCGGACCCCGGTTCGGTCACTGTCCCATGGGGACCGGATGCACCCGGTGCCTCAGCGGGAAGCGCAACCCCCCCACCCCGCTCACCCAACGCTCCAACACTCGCCTCGGCCGGGGCGGGCTCAGCACTGCGCATGCGCTGCGCCTGTGCAGTGCGCCCNCCGGTCACTGTCCCATGGGGACCGGATGCACCCGGTGCCTCAGCGGGAAGCGCAACCCCCCCCACCCCGCTCACCCAACGCTCCAACACTCGCCTCGGCCGGGGCGGGCTCAGCACTGCGCATGCGCTGCGCCTGTGCAGTGCGCCCGTCTCTCCCCCCCCCGGCTCTTTCCTGCAGGAGGCGGCAGCGCATGCGCGGGGTCGGACTCTTACCATCGAGAGGGGCCGTTGCTATGGAAACGGGCGGGCGGGAGCACCGGGCCGCGGTGCTGCTCCCGGTGGGCTCGGCTCCTGCTCCCGGGTTCCGGTTCTGTTCCGCAGCCGCTGAGGGTGAGGGTCGTGGTACGGACGGGGCTCTACGTCTGCGGGCGTGTGGGCCGCTGCCCCCCGGCCCGGATACGGTGAGGGGAAGAGGAGAGCGGCGCTGAGTCCTCCACGCTCCCAGAATCCCTCTGCGCGGCCGCTCTCTCTGCCCGCCTCTATGGTTGGGGCACATGCTCCGTGCTCGGGGCCGGCACGGTCTCCTCCCGGCCTCGTCCGCAGCGCGGCGCCTCCCGCCATGGCGCCCCCCGCAGGTACCGGCGGCGGCGGCGGGACGGGGCCGGGGGTCACCGGGGGCAGGCGGTGAAGGGGCGAGGAGAAGGAAAGAGAGATGGGGCCAGGAGGAAGGGGCCGGGGCTGCTCCATCCCCTTAAGGGTTGCCGTAGGGAGTCCCTGCTCACCTGTCCCGTCCCCCCCCGCGCTGTCACCTCTTTGCCCTACAGCTCCGGTCCCGGGCTGCGAGAGTCCCCCCGGTCCCGGGGGCCTGGCGGGCAGTCGGGTTTCTGTGGAGGGCTGGTGGTGCCTGGGAGGGTGAACGGCGCCCGGAGCGTAACCCGGCTGCCCCTAGCGCCCGGGTTCCTTCGGAGCCTGGTTGTGGCCATCGGAGTGGTTGGTTTGCTGGGCCTCTCCTTTAAGTGCTTTTATCGATCCTTAGCTGCGTTTTCCCTTCCAGCCTGCGTAAGGCTGCGGCTCGCAGAGCGTTTCCTCCCTCCTGTCTCCAGGTAACGTTGTGGATAGCCAGTCCCCCAGGCTGCTGGCAAACCAGCTAAGATGGGACCTGACGGCCGAACAGATCGAAACCATGGCTGCAGATCTGACAGAGAGGACCAAGGTTGTGTACGACCGGGTGGGCTCCCAGGAGCAGGGGGAGGTGTCCTATGAAAACACTCTCAAGGCACTGGCAGATGTGGAAGTTGAATATACAGGTATGAACACAGAGAAGGAGGTCTGGAAATCCACGTCTTATGAAGGTTTTTTGGTGTTTGTTTTTTCCCTCTGGACTTCTACCTCCTTTTTCCTTCCCTTGGCTCCCTCCGCAGTCCGATGGGTTTGGTTGTTTGGTTTGGTTTTTTTTTTTCCAGTTAATGTTTATACAGCTTAGATACGAGTACAAAGAATAGAGATTTGGAATAGAAGAGTGGGCCTGAAATGAGGACAGTGCTTTGGCAGCAGCATGGTCCGTGGTGGGAGTAGCCAGGTTGTCTCCTGCTTTTAAGGTGCATTAGTGGGAACAAATTGTGTGCTGGTAGAAATGGTTCAGATGATCTAAGAAATCTTCAGCTCTTTGCTTTTCCCTTAAGGCAGCAGATAAATGTCTCTCTGTGTGCCTTGTTCAAACACTGCTGTCGTTGTAGGGCTTCTGTGTGGAGCTTGCAGGCCTTTTCTTTCTTCTCTCTGATTTCTTCTTCCTACAATAAAAGGAAAAGCCCTTACTAAGGAGGGTTAATGTTAACAGGACAAGGGGTAATGGGTTAAAACCTAAACAGGGGAGGTTTAGACTGGATATAATGAGGAAATTCTTTCCTGTGAGGGTGCTGAGGCACTGGAATGGGTTGCCCAAGGAAGTTGTGAGTGCTCCATCCCTGGCAGTGTTCAAGGCCAGGTTGGACGAAGCCTTGGGTGGCACGGTTTAGTGTGAGGTGTCCCTGCCCATGGCAGGGGGTTGGAACTGGGTGATCTTAAGGTCCTTTCCAACCCAAACTGTTCTATGATTCTAACTTCAGCAGAACTGTCAGCACTTTCCCTGGGCAGCAGAGAGTAGGTGCCTGCTCCCTTTCTGCTGGGTGAAGAGCCCTGGTGCCTGGAGGGCAGCACCTTCCCACTGCAGTTGTGTTAGTTCAGAGATGGTGGCAACTTGTTTTCACTCCTAAAATGGAAACACTTTAGGCCAGAGCACACCTGGGGTGTGGTGGTTCTTGAGGAGTGTCAGCAGTAAAGGTGTGCCTCTTTTAGCCTGGTCCTATAAGGAGAGGAGTTGTACAATGATGCTGCATAGAAATCCTGTGATTCTTTTTGATACCAGCTGTAAATGAGGAAAAGGGGTTGGGAACTCAGAGGCATGAAATCTGTGAAGGGATTGTGGAGGGAAATCAGTGGATGGCAGTGGGGAAGGGTGACCGGGTGCTGTTTGCAGAGGACAGTGCTGGGTTTGTCTGATGGCAGCCACTTGCTTTTCTCTTCCCTTGTGTGGGCAGGCAGGTCAGGCTCTGGGGCTGTCAGACTGGCTCCCAGTTAACACAAGCTCTCTGTGTACACTCCCACTCACAAGCAGCTCTGGGACGTGAAGCCATTGCCTTTACCACAGTCCCTCTTCTCTCATGCAGTCCATCGGAACATGCTGGACTTCCCCCAGCACGTCTCTCCTTGCAAGGACATCCGTGCAGCCAGCACTGAGGCTGACAAGAAGCTCTCAGAGTTCGATGTGGAGATGAGCATGAGGCAGGACGTGTACCAGAGGATTGTTTGGCTCCAGGTCAGTGATGTGCCTGAGCAAGGCACCGAAACCTCCTGGAATTACAACAAACCCTTTTCCCTTATCCCAGAACTTACAAATGAATGATGACGAGTCAGGCCTGAAACTGAATCGCTGTGTGATCATGGCAGAACGGTCCAGCTGGTTTTGGAAACCAGAAACTTGGGCTTTGAGGGCTCTTCCTTGCATCAGGGCCTCAGTTACCCCTTTGATAAAGTGGTGTTAGTAAACCCAGCCTGCCTTCTATGGTGACAGGGCAGGGTAGTGCCCTGGAGCATGCTGTAACATGGCATAAATGTGGTGTGCTTAAAGCAGTCTGGTAGTAGCTAATGCACCAAAGCCCTCTGGTGGGATGTTTCTGCTTTTGGGTCACTGGTGTTACAATAACCCCCAACTCCCACCAGGAACTGGCTTTTTGTAATACCTCATCCCTGTGCCTCTGGGTTTTGTTTTACAGGAGAAAGCAGAGAGTGCTTCACTGAAGCCTGAAGCAAAGAGATATCTAGAAAGGCTGATCAAACTGGGTAAAAGAAACGGTCTCCATCTCCCTGAGGAAACGCAGGAGGTGAGATCACAGAGCTTAAAGTAAGCACAAGCATGGGAGCCTTGCAAAGAGGACACTGTAGTGCTAGACCAGAGGACTGAGGTTTAGACTCAGGTTTTATCCCTGATCCCCACGACGTTGGGCCCACTGGTGATGCCTCTATGCCCCTCTTTTTCCTTTCCTTTGGAGGAGATGACATTTGCAAAGTGGGGTCAACACTGGGAGTTGAGGGGCTTCTGAGAAGCTGAAATTGCAGATGGTGCTGTGCTGGTCAAGTGGCAGCAGCACCCAGTCCCTGCATGCAAAGGGGTGATCAGGCGAGGGGCGCTGAGCTGCTCAGCATCTCACTCTTTTACCATGAACTGGTGGCTCAGTGAAGGAGCTTGAAGATGGATTAAAAATAGAAGGTGAAGTGAAATGAAGGAGGCTGTTGCTTAAACACCTGCACCTCCTGAACAGTCAGGAGACAGTCAGGACCTTGCTGAGGTGGCTGCTTTCCTACCAGGTGTGATCCAAGGGAGCCTGTACTAGGCCGAGAGCTCAGCACCTTCATCCAGTTAATTCTGCTGCGTTGTCTTTGAATTCTAGCCAAGTACAGACTCACTACTGGGCAGCTCAGCAGGCTGCTGCCTGCAGACAGTGGATGGTGCTGTTTGACTTCCCTCTTTGGACTAACTTTTCTCTGTTCATCTGTATTTTAAAGAAAATCAAAGCTATTAAGAAAAAGCTGAGTGTCCTTTGCATAGACTTCAACAAGAACCTCAATGAAGACACCACCTACTTACCCTTCTCGAAGGAAGAGCTAGGTATGGAGCACTTGGGCTTATTTCTCTGCTGCTGTGGCCCTGAGTGCCTGTATTCCTTTGGCTAAAGAGCAAGAGCCTGTTCCTGTCATTAGTCCCATAGCTGGTATTTCTGGAGGGGCCTGGGTACTCCATCGGTCGTGTCTGCTCTTTTCTCAGGAGGGCTGCCTGAGGACTTTCTGAACTCCCTGGAGAAAACAGAGGATGGGAAGCTGAAAGTCACCTTGAAATACCCACACTATTTCCCTCTCCTGAAGAAGTGTTACGTGCCTGAGACAAGGAGGAAGGTGGAGGAAATGTTCAACTCCAGGTGCAAGGAGGTAGGTGGGCCTTGCTGCTTGCCAGCAGGGCCAGACACCAAAGGGGTCTTCTCTGACATCAGTGCTTCTTTCAACGCTGGGGCTCATGTCTGACTCTTACCATGCAGGAGAATTGCTTGATCCTCAAGGAGCTGGTGGATTTGCGGGCTCAGAAAGCCAATCTGCTGGGCTTCAGCACGCACGCGGACTTTGTGCTGGAGATGAACATGGCTAAAAGCAGCAAGATAGTGGCTTCGTTCCTGGGTATGGCACTTGGCTGTGGAGCCAAGAGCTGGGGCATGTGTTGAGCCCTGGGCACTAACCCTGCCTGCCTTGGTTTTCCTAGATGAGCTGGCTCAGAAGCTGAAACCCCTTGGGGAGAAGGAGCGGGCTGTGATCCTGGACCTGAAAAAGAAAGAGTGTGAGAAGCGTGGCCTGGAGTTTGACAACCGCATCAATGCCTGGGACATGCGCTATTACATGAACCAGGTGGAGGAGACCAAGTACAGTGTGGACCAGAATCTGCTGAAGGAGTACTTCCCCATGCAGGTGGTCACCACAGGCCTGCTGGCCATTTACCAGGAGCTGCTGGGCCTCACCTTCCATCTGGAAGAGAAAGCTCAGGTCTGGCATGAAGACGTGCAGCTCTACACAGTGAAAGATGCCTCCTCTGGGGAGATCATTGGCAAATTCTACCTGGACCTGTACCCAAGGTGAGGCCTTGGGTAAGGAGAAGCAAGAGAGGAAGGACAGGGCATGGGGAAGAGGGCCTGCCATGCACCTGGGGAAGAGGCTGTCCCACTGCCAGAAGTTGGGCTGCGTGGTGGGAGCGGTGTCTGCTCAGGCAGGGCAGAGCATGGGGTTACCAGGGGGCTTTTGCTCTGAGCAGGATGGTGGTGGTTCATAGATGGCCTTGGGGGTGATCTGTGTAACAGTCTCCTCTTCCTGCCCTAGGGAAGGCAAATACGGGCATGCAGCCTGCTTCGGCCTGCAGCCAGGCTGCCTCCTGCCAGATTCCAGCCGGCAGATCTCAGTGGCTGCCATGGTGGCTAATTTCACCAAGCCCACACCGGATGCACCTTCCCTGCTGCAGCATGATGAAGTGGAGACATACTTCCATGAATTTGGGCATGTCATGCACCAGCTGTGCTCTCAGGTGAGGCCTGGCTGGGCTGGCAGGGGGGCTGGTTTGTTACCTTTCCCCCTGTCATGCTCTCCTGTGGGGGTTCAATGACATCCCACTCAGGTTGCTGCATCTCCTAGGCGGAGTTTGCCATGTTCAGTGGGACACACGTAGAGCGGGACTTTGTTGAGGCACCATCACAGATGCTGGAGAACTGGGTGTGGGAGAAGGAGCCACTGCTGCGCATGTCCAGGCACTACAAAACTGGAAGCCCCATCCCTGACGAGCTGCTGGAGAAGCTCATTAAATCCCGGCAGGCAAACACAGGTTGGTCCCTGCAGGGGGGCTGGAGGGAACAAGGGCCCTGTGCTGTCGCCAGCAAGGGCAGATCCTTGCAGTAGTGTTCCCTTGAGTGTGGGGAAGAGGAGACCCTTAGTGAGCTGGCCAGGTAGAGGAGGTCTTTGCTTTGCTCCCCATGGTGCCCTGGGGACCTAGGGGGTGGCTGCTGCTGAACCAGGATGGGGGAAAGGGATCGGAAGTTGGGTGTGAGCAGAGCTATGGGAGGTCCCCAGCCTGCACTGCTGAGACCCAGCCTTGGAGATGCTCCTGCCTGCAGGAAGCTGCTCATTTTGCTTTCTCCTTCTGGAAACAGGGCTCTTCAACTTGCGTCAGATCGTGCTGGCCAAGGTGGACCAGGCACTGCACACCCAGACAAAAGCTGACCCCGTGGAGGTGTTTGCTGGCCTATGTGAAGAGGTGCTGGGTGTCCCTGCTACGCCAGGTACACAAGGGCTTGGGGTCCTATAGTCCATGCTCACCTGTGAGCTTGGCTCATCAGGTTTTCAAGGCTTGGGCTTCAGGCGGGCTCAGTAGAGACAGCTTCTGCTGGCTCCAGGAAAAGCAGGGCTGAAACAGTACAGAAACAGCTGGAAAGTTCTTCCCAGTTTCCCCTAGCAAGTTGACCCAGTGTCTCCTCTGACATATTTACACTATGGAAGGGGTTTTCCATGCTGTGAGCAATTCCAGTAGCCTTTCCTGTTAACTCCCCTTCCCATCCTTTGCACAAAGGTACAAACATGCCTGCTACGTTTGGCCACCTGGCCGGAGGCTACGATGCCCAGTACTACGGCTACCTCTGGAGTGAAGTGTACTCCATGGATATGTTCCACACACGCTTCAAGCAGGAGGGGATCATGAACTGTAAGGTAGGAGGGTGTCCCACACAAGCTCCCAGAGGTTGAGGGAGGTGGCAGCATCAGTGCGTGTCTTAACACGTCCCCATGTCTCTCTCTGCTTGCAGGTGGGCATGGATTACAGGAATTGCATCCTGCATCCTGGTGGTTCCCTGGATGCTTCTGACATGTTGAAGAAGTTCCTGGGCCGTGAGCCTAAGCAGGATGCCTTCCTGGCCAGCAAAGGACTGAAGGTAGAGAGCAACTCGCTGCCTTCAGCCTGCTGAGAAGCTGCTGCAGCCTGTTTTGAGTCAAGCCAGCTCCTTTTGTCTACACTCCAGTCCTCTCAGGCCAAGCAATACCCCCTACTTCTGTCACCAAATGCATCCTGGGGCAGTCCCTATCTGGAGCTGTTCCTCCAGGATCCTGCTCCAAGCTCACCCTGGCTGTCAGGAGCCAGGTTCAGCCCTGCAGAGCTGTCCCAGGGCTCTGCAGTGACAGCTCTGCCAAGGGAGCTGAGCTGCCTTTGTCGCTCACACCTCTGCACAAAGGGCTTGGGGTTGTCATTAGCCACACAAATTGGGTGAACTTCAAACCTGATTTCTGCATGAGGGTGAGTTTTGGCCTTGTTTGTAGCCAGGGAGGGTGAGTGCAGTTACCAAGCTTGAGTCATTGTTCTAATCCCTTCTTTTTAAGGAATGAGACTTCCCACCAGGCTTGGCTTGTTTCGTGCTGTGGGGCAGACTTAACTGTTCCTAGCACCAAACAAGTGGTCTGAGGAGCTAGTTAGGAGCCACGTTCTGCCTGTTTTATGGCAGCTGTGGAATAAAGATGGGCAGATCCCAGATCCCATTGCAATTACTGGAATGTTCTGCCCTGAAGCCCTCAGACACCCCTGCCTGGGCAGCAGGCCTGGGAGGGGGGCAGAGGTGGCCAGTGCAGCTATTCCCAGTGCAATAGTGGATCTGGGGAGCATGGCCTGGGCCTTGCACACTGCCAGGCTTCCCTTGGGCTATATTGGAGGCGCTGGGACCCTGTACAAGGGGCCAGCTTCAGGGTGTGTTGCTGTCCTATGAGCCAGGGTGGGACAGGGCAGGGCTGTGTTTAAAGCAAGAGAAGCTGACAGCTTCAAACAACACAGATGCCAGGATAAAAATACCGTGTGGCTTTGTGCCAGGCGCCGAGCTGGGGGACAGCAGCAGCCCTTTGCCCAGCCTTGGGAACAGCCACGCTCTGCTTCCCCCAGCTCTTCCCCTGTGCCCAGGAGCCCTGAACCTGGTGCCCATGCAGTGTGGGGTTGCACAGCATCGTGGTCCCCCCTTTGCTGTGCTGTTCTCCTAGCCCAAGCAGGCCAGAGGGCAGCTCTGCTCCGACTGTGGGAGGGAGGAGCACTGCCTCCAAGGTCAAAACCTGATTTCTGGGTTTGCTCCTGTAGGAATCATGCACAGACCAGGAGGGTTTTTAGCAGTGAGTGTATGGGGTAGGTGGAAGGTAGCAGGGGGGAGCTGTGAGCTCCTGCCAGCATGAGGGATGCGTGGTGATGGTCCTGGAGAGCACATCTCAGTCTCTGGTATTCTGCCCCCCCTGCAGCCTCAGGTGATGCTATATGAGGGGTGCAGGATTGGTCCAGCACATGGAGGGTGCAAAGTGCTGGGCTTCCACCCATCATCCCAGCCACGGCTGCACATGGGTGCCCCCCACCCAGGTTCTTGTGCTGCATCTCCTTCTCCGACCAGGCTGTTCCTTTGCTTCTCTTCTTGTCTGGGCTGTCACTGGGCAGCTCTGGCTCGTTCCCCGCACTGATTGACAGCGTAGGAAGAAACTCACCCCAAGTGCAGACAAAGTTGTTGCTGTCACCTCCCCCCCCTGCCCCACACCCCCTGGTGCCACCCTCCCTCACCAGTCCCCTCTTGCGCTGATGTGGACAGGTCTGTAAGCAGCAAAGTGGCTCCTTGGTGCTTGCTGGGGCCACGCTGAGCATCTTGTCTTTGTCCCCACCCTCTGTATTAGGCATAGGTGAGTGTCTGTCATGGGGGCTGGGGCCACTCGAGTTAATGCTGTGCGTGTTTCGGTGTCACATTTTACCAAGCTTTCAGTGTTTTCTTTCAGACCTCTTGAGGGAGAGAACCAAAGCTGGACAGGGAAGCCACACACTTTCTTCCCTCCTTCCTAGGCTGCAAATAACTCAGTTCCTCCTTCCAGTAAGCCTTGCTGTTGGTGTGGTTAGAGGTGCAGCCAGGCAGAGCAAGGGGATGTGATGCTGCTCCAAGCATTCCCTCTGCGTGGGTGATCCCCAGGCACCAGGCTTCTTGGAGCTGCTCCTCCTCCCTCCCCAGCTCTTTGTCCCTATCCCATCCCAGGGAAGAGAGGTCTCGTTCAGGTTTGGTTCTTTCATTTCTTTCTTTTTGTTAACCTGTTCTAAGGGCAGACTGGTGTGTGTGTGTGCGCCGTCCGTAATGATCACGTCCCACCCTGCTTGTGTCAATGACTGGATTTTAGACAGTTCCTAGCACTAATAAAGGTTTTCCTAAGCGGATGTTTGCATGGCTCAGGTCCTGCTCCTTCGTGGTGAGGAGGCAGCGGTGTTCCAGGGTGGCAGCGCCGTGATCCCAGTGCTCCCAGGTGCTTCTGATGCTCCTGGCACAGCCTCTGCCGCAGTCTGCACCGCAGGGCCTGTGCCAGGAAGATGGGCACCGAGTGGCAGGCACGGGCTGGCAGCCTCTGTGGTGTGAAGCCCTGAGGAGTGAGAGGCAGTGAGCTCCTAGCTCATCCCCACCATGGCCGTGCCCTGCACTGGCCCCGCACCTGGGTGAAGAAGCCATGGTCCAGCACATCCTGCAGGCTGGGCCGTGCTGCGGGCTCCGGGGCCAGCAAGCAGGCGATGAGGGCTTGGGCATGGGCTGAGAGCTGCCTCGGCTGTGGGTACCGGGCAGCCCGGATGTGCCAGTAGAGCTCCTGCCGCTGAGCAGCCTCAAACGGGGGCCTGCCTGTCAGTGCCATGTACCTGGGGGGGGAGGTTTCAGGCTGCTCAGTGCGGCCAAGAGCACCCATCACCCGCCCTCCAGGTCCCTGCTTACATGGCACAGCCCAGGGCCCAGACGTCCGAGGGCACCCCGTGTCCCTTGCGGTCCAGCACCTCCGGGGCCAGGAAGCTGGGTGTCCCACAGAGAGCCCTGGGGAGCAAGCAAGGTCAACCCCAGCCTGGCAGTGACGCCCCTGCCCCAGCAGCACCATGGCCCCGCTCACCCCCAACGCTGCCCAGCCGGAGCCTTCAGCCGCGCCAGCCCCAGGTCCCCGATCTTCACCTGCATCTTCTTGGTCACCAAGAAGTTGCCTACAGAGGGAGGTGAGCCTGGGTACCGCAGGCGTGGGTCCCCTCCTGGCACCCCAGTGCTGCCCCACGCACTCAGCTTGAGGTCCCGGTGGATGATGCCCTGTCCATGGAGGTAGCGCAGCCCTGAGATGACCTGCAGCAGGTAGTATCTCACCTCTGGCTCCGTCAGCCTCCCCCGGGCACACAGGATGTCAGCAAGGGACTGTGGACAGACCGAGGAGCTAGTGTGGGGCTTGGTAAAGCCCTGGCATGAGGATGCTCCGTTTTGGGGTGCTGGTGCTTGCTCACCCTCCGGCTGCAGTACTCCAGCAGCAGGTAGATGTGGCAGTGGTCAGCAAAGTGCCCATGGAGGCAGACAATGTGCCGGTGGTGCAGGCGGCCGTGCAGCTCCTGCTCCCGCTCCACCTGCATTGGCAGGAGCTCAGCAGCCCCCCGGGGAGCCTCTGGATCCGGGATATCCCCTGCACACACCCTTGGGAAACGGGGATGGGGACCCACCCAGCAACCGGGATGAGGGAGAAGGGGCAAGGGCAGGGCTGTGGGGCTCTGCGGGGTCCCTCCAGGCATTGCCCTCCCTCCTTTGGGACATTCTGTCCCCCCTCCTTGGGCTCACCCTCTCTCTGATGCCCACTGCAGTGAGATGGGCTCGTGGGATGACCTTCGCTGCATAGACCCTGCCGCTGGCCACCTCCGTCAGCTGGTAACAGTGCCCAAAGGTGCCCTGCAAGGACAGCCCCACAGGAGTGAGCAGCTCAGCACCCCGGGGTGAACCAAGGCAGAAGTAATGTGGACCCCAGGCACTTGATTGGCAACGGCTGGATCCCAGCATGTCCGTGCTGCCTCAGTTTCCCCTTCCCCAGAGGGAAAGTGATGGGTTCCCCTTGGAGCAGGACATCCTGGGGATGACCCTGACCACAAGATGTAGGGGGTCTGGCCAGGGTAAGAGGCTGTCTGGGGGTGCAGGGGCAGGGCCGGAGCAGGGGTGATAAGGGATCTACCTTTCCCAGGAGCCGTCCCCGCTTGTAGAGCATCCCATTGCCAGCATCCTCAATGCACCATCCAGGGAGCTCATTCCCTTCGCACCCCGAAGCCATCATCCAGCTCACTGTGCTCTGCCCTGCAATGGGGAAACCCCAAGGGACTTCCGCACCCCAGCACCGTAACCCCTTCGGCTCTGGGCTGTGGGTGCCTGGGACTGCCCTTGGGGCCCAAAGGGTGCTGGGTGAGGGGGAACACCCAGCAACCCGAGCCCTGCCAGCCCCCCAGCACAGCCCAGCAGATCCTGCTGCATCTACCGAGCACTAAGCAGGGATCCCCAGTGGGTTCCAAACCCCTTCCTGGGATGCTCAGATTCAGGGGGTACTCAGAGGGTCCCCGATCAGGATGAGCCTGGGGGGAAGCTCCCGTCTGCCCCTTCCCCTTTGTAGTTGGGGGTAGTGGCGTCCCTTGGGGGAGCAGATGGTACAGAGAAGCATCTGCATCCCCCGAGACCCCACCAGCCCCCCTCGACCGCAGCAGCTCCGGGCCCTGAAGGGTTAACGGGCGGCCGGGGAGGGCTCGGCGCACCTTTTGGGGCTGGATATTAATAACGCAGCAGGGAGGGACGGGAGGCAAACGGGGCGGGGGGGGAAGCCTCGCCCGCCAACACCCCCCCCCCCCCCCCCCCCCCCCCCCCCCCCCCCCCCTTTCCCCGGAGCTGCGCAGGCGATGCCCGATCCTCCCGGGTCCCCCCTCCCTGCCTCCGGAACGGGACCGAGAGCCGGGACGCCCCGGACGAGGAGCGGCATGGCCGGGCAGGGCTGTCGGGGACGCCACGGTGCCGGGTAAGGTCCCGATTCCTGCTTAACCCCTTCTGGACCCCCAAGGGACCCCCCCACAGCCCCTTCCCTGCCTCGCCCTGGGTCCACTCCGCTCCGGTGGGGAAACTGAGGCACTCGGAGCCTCCCGACCACTGCCGGGCTCTGGACATCACCCGGACATCGCCTCGGGGCGGCGGCACAGCGAATCCCTGCCGGGGGGGACCCAGCGTGCGGGATTCCCGTGGGAGGGAGGGAAGAAACGGGCGCAGCCGGCACCCCCCGCACCCCTGGGCTGGGCGGGTTGGGGGTGCTCCAGGGCAAGGCGCTTTGAGGTGGCGGGGGGGGCCCCAGCGCTGCCCTCCCACCGTGCTCTCCCCATGGCGGGGCCGGATCCGGATCAGGGAGCGACGGAGCCCCGGCCCCGCCGCGCAGGTCTGGTCCTGTCCCGGCTCCGCCGTTCCCGTCGTCAGGCGGGGCACGTGTGCGGGACGCGGCGCTGCTCACCCGGGCCCCGCGTGTCCCCCGCGGTCCCGCATGGGCCCTCCCGCTCTGTCTGGGCTTGTCTTGCCGCATCCTTTCCCCTCGTTGGGGTCCCACTTAGCGAGGGGACGGAAGCGTATGGGGGTGCCCCTTCTCTGCAGCACAGAAGCGGCCCCGCTGCGCTGGTCCCTGGGCACGGTGGGCTCAGGGGCTCCCTGATGCTCCCGCAGATGCTGGTGGCTGCTGCTCCTGGCCTGGCTCAGCGGCGTCGACACCGCGCAGGTGAGGGGCGAGAGGTGCGCAGCAACAGCCCCCAAGCCGCTCGATCCCGGCCCCGGCGCTGATTCCTTCCTCCACCCAGAGCCCAGCCCTTGGGATGCCGGCGCAGGTCTCCAAGCCCGCAGCCCCTGCTTGGTCCCACTGGCAGCTGGACCCCGGTGCCTGGGGGCCTTGGGGACCCTGGAGCTCCTGCTCCAGCTCCTGTGGGGACGGCGTCGCCCTCCGTACTCGGAGGTGCCTGCGGTGAGTGGGGGACGGGGCAGCAGGGTCCCTCCGGGGCATCCCGCGCAGCAGCCAAACCCCGCAGGATGCCCAAACCCCGCGGCACGGCCCCGCCGCTGCTCCGCGCACGTCCCTGCAGGGCCCCGGCACCACGCTGCACCGCGGCCAAATCTGAGCCTGGTTTTGGAGGAGGCGGGCGGAGCCAGAGCCCGGTACCTTCTTCCTGGTGCAGCTCCGGTAGGATGCGGCTCCATGCGGGATGTCGTGGTCCCTGCTCCCCATGGGGACGCATCCCTCCCGGTCCCGCTATGGCTCAGCGGCATCCTGGCTCCCGGAGAAAAGGGGAGGCCCTGAGGTGGCCGCAGGGTGCAGCGGGGCTGCTCAGGGGGCCCGGGCCCGGGCCCTTCCTTGCTGATGCTGTGGCCTCAGGTCCACCAAGGAGGAGCCGTGCACGGGCGACCCGCGGCAGTACCGGCTCTGCCAGCTCCAGGTGAGCGTTGTGAGGGCTGCGCACCGGCATGGCCAGCCCCAGTCCTGGTCCGGTGGGGCTCCATCCTGCCGCTCCCATAGGGCTGCCCCAGCGGCTCCGTGCCCTTCCATGCCATGCAGTGTTCTGTCTACGACAACAAGCCCGTCCTGGGCACATCAGCCCGGTACCAGTGGGTGCCCTTCCACGGAGGTGAGTCCCGGGGCCGGGTGGCAGCATCACCAGGTTGACCAGGGGCCACTGCTGCCACCAGCATCACCCTCTTCCTGCCCTCCTCCATCAGCCCCCAACGTCTGTGACCTGAACTGCTTGGCCGTGGGGCACAACTTCTACTACACCTTCGGCCGGGTTCTGGATGGCACCCGCTGCAGCCCCAGCTCTCCGGACCTCTGTGTCAGCGGGCGCTGCCTGGTGGGTTCATGGGGCCAGGACCCCTTGGGGACCCCAGCCCTGAGTCCCCTCCTTGAGGCCGTGTCTCTGCTCCTTGCAGAGTGTGGGCTGCGACGGGATCCTGGGCTCGGGTGTGCGGCCGGATACCTGCGGGCCGTGCAGCGGGGGCCACGACGCGTGTCTCTTTGTGCACCGGCTCTTCCAGGGAGAGGACGCCTCCTCCGGTGAATGAACCATTGCCCCGGCCCCCTCCATGGGTGAATGCTTTGGTTCTTGGCTTCCCTGTCCTCCTGTCCCCTGCCTGTGTCCCCAGGGCATTGCCTGGGTCCCGTTGCCCCTATTCCCTCCCTACCAGCCCAGTCACTCTTGTCCCCCATCCCTTCCTGTCCCTAACATGTGGGCACAGGGGGCAGTTGGCTCGAAGGAGACCCCTTACTGGGGTGATTTTGCCTCATTGCAGGGGGCATTGCTCCTCTGGGGGGCTGATCTTTGGGGCACCTCTGTGGTCCATGGGGTCCCCATGGATGTTCAGGGGTCCCAGGCAGCACCCAAGATCCATGTGTCCATCTCCAGGGTCCATGGGATGGCTGACCAGGCTGTGGGAATGATGATGCCCATGAGGGCAGACAGCCCCATATGGCAGTTAGGCTCCCCCAGGGTGCCCCAGATGTCCCAGCATGTGAGGCCCAACTGAGTTAATGCTGCTGGGGCCTGGGACAGGGCTGGGGCTGCCCCAGTCCCAGAGCTGCTCTGTGCCCAGTCCCCTCCTGCCCCATCCCTGGGCTGTCCCCTCAGGCCATGCCCCAACTCTGCCCTGACTCTGCCCCATCTGCCCAGGTTATTTTGGGTACATGAATGTGACCAGGATCCCAGCTGGCGCCAGCCACATCAAGGTGACGGACAAGAGCCATAACTACCTCGGTAGGACGCATCCTGTCTCTGTCCCAGTCAGTCCCAGTCAGTCCCAGTCAGTCCCAGTCCGCCCCAGTCAGCCCTGGTTGGTGCTACCCGTGGGTGCAGTGATGGCAGCGCAGGGGTGGCCGTTCTGTGCAGAGCTCACCCTGCTCACATGCAGGTTCAATGGACATTCCAATGAACACTTGGGGCAATTTTCCAGAGGCTGCAGCTGTGGTTCTGGGGAAGGGCTGAGCTGGAGCAGGGCCAGGACTGGCATCCCCAGACCCCCTGGTCCCCCTCTCAGTGCAGTTGGGTCCCTGTCCCCCCCTGTTGGGACCAGGCCCCGGGGCTCGGGGGCAGTTTGCACACCAGGGGTTGGCTCAGGATGAAAGCCAAGAGCTCACAAGGAAGCAGACTTCTCATAAGCCCCAACCACAGCTCTCCCAGCCCACGCTGGGGGAGAGGCCTTCGGTGGGGACCCAGCCATTGCCCAGTGCAGGGGTCCGAGGGCCCGTGAGGGCCTCAGACACGCTCCCTCCTGCAGCCCTGATGACGAGTGATGGGCGCTATGTGCTCAATGGGGACTGGTCCATCGCCTGGCCGGGGCAGTACGAAGCAGCCGGCACCCGGCTACGCTACACCCGGACCCCTGATGGCACCGAGAGCCTGGAGGCCCCTGGCCCCACCAATGAGGATCTGCAAGTGATGGTGAGGGCAGGACTAGTGCAGGGACAGGGGCAGCCATCCCCCGTCCCCCATCACTCCCCTTAGCTCTGCCCCTGCCTGTGCAGGTCCTACTGCAGGAGCCCAACCCTGGCATCGAGTACGAGTTCTGGCTGCCCCGTGGGCACCCCCAGCCTGGCCATGGCAACTCCAGCCCCCTGCGGCAGCCCCAGCCCCGAGGGGCTGGCATCCCCCCAGCCCAGGAACCCCCGGGACCCCCAGCTCTGCCGCTCCAGCCCCAGAGCTCTGCCACGGAGCCACCACCGAGGAGCCCCCCTGGCTGGGCCGGGATCCCCGCAGGTGCCTGCAGCCCCCCATGCTCCAGGGCTCTCTGCTGTGCTGAGCATCCCAGAGAGCCCCAAGGATAGAAATGAGATGGGGGCCCCCGGCTTAACTCTCCCCCCTCTCAGGGGCCCCGTATGTCCCCTCTTGCCTTATGGGGCCCTCAATGCTCCCTCCCAGCACCTCAGGAGGGGGTTTTGTGGGCTCTGTATTTCTTTTCCCCTCTAAACCGCTGCAGCTTTGCCCCTGCAGGGCGATGCGGGAGGTGCCGAACTCCCAAGGGCCGCTCCCAGCGCATCCGCCACTTCTGCCAGAGCGACTTTGGTGAGCGCCAGGGATGTGGAGGGGCTGCGGACAGGACATCGGGGAGGTGAGGGCCGTGCCCGGCTCAGGGTGCCCCGCACCTCGCCCCGCAGTGTTCCAGGGCCGGATCCTGGCTCGGCGCTTGGTGGGGCAGGAGACTCGTTACGAGGTGGAGGTGATGGCTCCGTACCGGCACCGCTCCCCGCTGCTGCGCCGGGAGTACGTGTGGGTGCCCAACGCCTGCGGCTGCCCCCCGCTGCGGGAGGGGGCCGAGTACGTGCTGATGGCGAGGCGGCACGTCAACTACGAGCGCACCCTCAACCGCATCCTGCTGCAGGACGACGGCTACGCCCGGCCATGGACACCCCGCGAGGACCGCCTGGTGCGGGAGGCAGCCCGGCACTGCCCCCAGCCCCGGCCGCCCTGAGCATCACCCCCCCCCCCCCCCGCCCCCCCCCGCCCCCCCCCCCTTGGGGGGGGGCC
>NDXB01001896.1:113137-138039 GCA_002631895.1 Agapornis roseicollis
CGGCTCCATCCGGCCCCAGCGCCTTGGGGAGGGTGCAGCCGGCAGGACCCCGGCGGCTGGGGATGCTCCTGCCGCGCATCAAACCCTTCCCATGGCTGCGGAGGGGGCTGCAGGGACCGGCTCCTGCCTGCTGCCCTGTGCCGGGCACGCCGCTGTCCTTGGGGGGGGGGTTTGGTTGGGGGGGATGGAGGAGGGTGGTAATTTATTTTTTATGCAGAAAATAAAGGTCTGGGTCCCCTCGGTTGCTGCGTGCCCCTTCCTGGGAGCTGGCGCAGGGTTGTCCCCCACCATCCCCGTCCCGTGCCCCCATGCAGCCGCTCAGCACCACGTCCCTGGTGCCGCGATGGACACCAGCCAGGCTCTGCCTCCCTGAGGTCGGGCCCTGCTGCTTATCTCTCTTCCGGAGGAGGCGAGCGGGTCCCTCCCTGTGCCAGAGCCCCCTCGCCCGTAACCCAACCCACAGCCTGGCGGGTGCTCCCATGGGGCCCACGCAGGGATGGGAAGCGCTGGGGATGCTGTGGGAATGGTTGCGCTGGGCATGGGCCTGGGGGGTACCCCAGGGTGGGGGGCCTGGGGTGCCCTAAAGTGGCAGCTGCCAGGCCAGGAGGGCATTTAACACATCAGGTAATTCACCATCAAGAGGCAGAGAGTGGCCCTGTGATCAGCCAAGGCTCTATACTGGACTCCCCAACTGGTCCCAGTAAAGCCTGAGTGATGTAGGTGCTCTGGAATGCAGGTGGTTAGGCCCAGAAAGGTGCCTCCACCCTATAAAAGCTTTATGGTTGGCTTAAGTTCTCTTTGGTTGTTCCAGCTTGGGGACAGTTGCTCCATGTGCAAAGAGCGTCTGCAGGGAGAGCAGCAGGGCTCTGGGGTGTTGGCCTCTGCTGAGCCAAAGTGTGGCAGAGAGAAGAGGACCAGGAGTGTCTCATGTGCCCCCTTGGTGCCTGTGACCCCTGGGAAGCTGCATCTTGAAGGGGGGCATTGCGGGGCTGGTGTCTGCTCCCCCCTGTCCTGGGGAAAGGGGTGAGTGTGTGTCCCCATCTAAGGAAGGTGGGGGCTGCCCTGGGTTGGGCTGACAGAACCTCTGTGTCCCACAGAGCATGCAAGCCCCCTCTTGCAGCCCTGCTATAAGGGTGCCTGTTTCTCAGGGCTCCCTGTGGGTGAGCACCAGGCTCCTGAGACCCTGTTTAAGTACTAGAGGCTGTTGGTAACCAAGAACTGGGGTGCACTGCGCTCTGCATTGTAGGGCCAGGCTGTCCTCCCCAGGCAAGGGTTTGGGCTCTGGCTGCCTCCGCTCTGACAGGGACTGCATGAGCTCCAGGCTGGCCTTGTGCTGGAGGAGCTGGCTGCGGTCGCTCGGGGGCAGCTGCTTGGAGAGCGGTCACATCTCCTCCTCCCCATGGCCTGGCAAAGGGCACAGGATCCCAGCCTCGCTGGAAATAGCTCCCTGGCAGCAGCGTGCCAGACCAGGCCCCTCCGGATGGGTCTGGTCCCTGGGGGGGATGAGGGAGGGAGGGAACCCACCACCTCTGTGTCTGCCAGTGGAGGGAGCTGGACACGGGATGGCATCAGCCCAAGCACAGGAAGGTCGCTGCTGGGACAGAATTGTTCAGAAAGGCAACAACCGGTTTATTTCAGAAGCTAGGCGAGGCTGGGATCCAGCTGCTTGTGTCGGTGCAGCCCAGGCTGGTATCACGCTGTCCTTCCCACCCAGGGACAGCAGGAGTTACCTTTCACAATGCAAAAGGCCACATGGTAGGTGCCATAGAGGATGGCTGAGAGGACCAGGCTGCTGCAGATGAGGACAGGGAGCAGGTCGCTCAGCAGCCCCTGCTTGGAAGGGAGGCCTGGAGGAGAAGAGCAGGAGTGTGCGAGCTCATCGAAGGTGCTGGCAGAGGGACAGGCAGTGCAGTTGTTGGCAGATGCTCCCTGGCACGTGTAGCAGGAGGGGTGGCAGCCGGCACACACACGGGCTGTGCTTGTGGTGGCCTTGCTCCGGCTGTAGTAGCGTGGGGGACAGTAGGACAGGCAGGAGCGCTGGTAGGCGAACAAGGAGCTGCCACACTCTGTGGAAGGGAAGGTGGGTGAATGGGGCTGTGGGGCAAGAGCCCCATCCCCTCCATGCTCACCTTTGCATGCTCCCTGCGCATCCCGCCTGATGCACTTGTCCATGGTGGAGGCTGCAAAGCGCCGGGCTGACATGTCCTCAGCTGTGCCGTAGAGGTGCAGGATGAAGCTGGTCAGCAGACCTGCGGGCAGGAGGGACAGGACTCTGTGCTGATGGGGGCTTGTTCCCACCCTCTAGCCTTTGGGATGTGCAAGCTGTTGGATGTGGGGTTGGAAGCGTTGGAGCTATGTGGGGGAGGGCAAGCTCTGCTCCCTTCCTGGCTGTGCGGTGGCCAGAGGCTCTCAAAACATGGTCCCGCAGTCAAAGAGGGCTCAGGTGCCCAGAGGAGCAGGAAGAAGATGAGTCAAGTTGCTGAAGTGGAAGAAGGAAGAAGAAACTATGACCAAGCACTGCAGGACCCTGGAAAACGAGGTTCACTCTTACTGGGCACCCACCTGTGTTATAGGCATCTCCCTTGTTCTCGAGCTGAAGTGTCCAGGTCCCGTTTGGGTTCTCGTCCCAGAAGTGTGTGGACATGAAGGTCCAGTCCTTGTAGCCCTTCTGGCTGGTGTCATATGGGCTGGAGGAGAGGAGACCCAAGAGACCCAGGGGCTGCAAGGGAGGAATGCAGCCCAAGGGGACCCTGCAGTCACCCTCTTCTTGGTATAAAGGGCATTGCCAAGACTTCATGGGGATCACAGAAGGGTTCTGAGCATGGAGGCCTGCTCCCTGTGGGGGCCAGAAGTGGCCAATTCAGTGTAGGAGGGAATCTCGTGGCCCCACGAGAGAGGCTGTGAGAGAAGAAGCCCCCTCTGCCCCACAGCAGCTGGAAGCCTTAGTGCAGTGTGCTCCCTGTGAGCCTGCAGAGTGCTCTTACCGCACAGTCACCAGTGTGGATGTGGTCCCCATTGGGCTGGTCAGGGTGATGACCAGGTCCCCCCTGCGGCTGTAGCTCAGAGAGAGCTGGACCTGGACGTGCTCCAGGGAGCGGATGCGCTTGGTTCTCCCAGAGCAGAAAACATCTGTAGAGATGGTGAGCTTGGAGCCAATGTTCCTATCAAGTACAAGGTGGAGGTAAGGGCACCTCTTCTGCCTTCATGCACAGCCCTGTGGTTACAGCAGAAGCTGTGCTGTAGCCACTGCTTTCTGGGAAGCAATGCCTGTTGCTGCAATGGGCATGGCACAACTTCGCTATAAGAATGCCCCTGTATGTGTTTGTATGGGGCTGGACCCGGGGAGTATCATCCCTTACCAGGGTCTGTGAAGAGCCTTCACCGAGCACTTCCGCTGAGGCTGAGTTCCTGTCCATGCCTTGGCCATCTCCACCAGCAAACCAGCATCCAGGAGCCCGTAGCCGTAGTAGTGGCTCACTGAAGAGCAGGTATCACCCAAGAGAGGATGTATGAGCCCCTCTGCACTGAGAGAGTGCTGAGGTCTCTTGGCCCAGGCCCGCTGGTGGGGGTTTGAGGGGCAGGGTGTCCCCCACAGGCAGGCAAAGGAAGCAGGAGCAGGTAGAGCAGGCAGCAGCTGGACCCTCTACTCACCCTTGTGTCCGGCCCCATTCATAGCCCAGTCTTCTGCCTGCAGGTGAGCGGGATTGGAGGTCCTGACGACAAGATGCTGCAGGTCACGCCAGGTCAGTGCTGGGCTGGAAGCAAGGAAGCCTTGGGAACCAAAGGCTCTGCTTTGGGTTAGCTTTCAAGGGTGAGATTTGGCCCTTCAGACATGGATGAGTTAACTGTCTGGGTCCAAGCTGGTCCCTCCCTGCACAAAAATCCTTCACTGCCAAACCGGGAGCAAGAGAGACCTCCAGAGGACACCTCTCCTCCTGCCTCTGCCTGCTCTCCAGCACTGTCCCACCATGGGAGGATGTCCCAGCAGAGCCAGGGAAGACCTCAGCTCTGCACCCCCAAACCTCCCCCCCGCTAGTGAAATCCCCCTTCCTCATCCCTGAAGGGTCCTGGTGAGGCACCAGGCTCTCCTTGGCAGCTGTCCCACTGCCACGACCTCACTTACTTGGCCTGCAGCGCGAGGGCAACGATCCCTGCAGCCAGTGGGGCTGAGGCAGAGGTCCCCGTGTGCTTGTCAGTGCAGCGGTGGTGCAGGTCAGTGGTTACCTGAGGGCAGAGAGGGGTCTCAACACTGCTGCTGGAGCAGAGCACAGGACCGGATGGAGTTGAAGTTAATTCCCTCTGGGTCCCTTCATGGGTTTGGGGTCTAATGCAGACATCCTAATAAAGCCCCCCACTTCTTCCTCCCTAGAGGGCTCAGATGAACCCTCTCTGTGCTGGGAACTGGTGTCTGGCCAAGTGTCCCTGCTCTGACACTCACAATCTGCACCTTGCTCGTGGTCCTGCTGCTGTAGGTGGTGGTGAGGATGGCAGAGCAGCTCTCGCTGTACAAGGGCCTCTGGCCGCCCGCCAGAACACTGCCCACTGACAGGGTGTAGATGCTGTTGGTGTACCCATCACAGTTGCAGTTGTCATAGTTGATCCCACCATTGCCAGAGGCCCAAATGAAGATGGAGCCGAGACCACCCCGTCCCTGTTAGGGGGGAGATAGAGGAGGATCAGCAGGGAGCCTTCTCACCGGTGAGGTTCCCAAGGCCAGCACCGGGCTTACTTGGGTGACCCCTTTGTGGAAGGCTGCTGCAGCCAGCAGGCCTGGCCCGTCCACGGTCTTCCCGTCATCCTTGGGGCCCCAGCTGGCACTGTAGATGTGGATGTGCTGGGAACGCAGGCTGAGGGACTGAGCCTCCACCATGTCTGTGATGGGACCATCCAGCATCCGCACGCCTGCAGGGCCAGGGTGAGGAGCAGCAGTGTCAAAGGGGCAGCAGCACTTGGGAGGCTGGGTGGGCAGAAGCCTCACACATGCCACAGCCATGTAAGGGCTGAGGGGCATCTCACCAACCCCACTTCATTCCCCCACCTCCCTGTTGCCTTGAACTCCTTTATTGTGATGGTGCCCTAAGGAGATCAGGTTCCTGCAGGCTGGAAGCTGTTTCCAAAGCTCCTTGTTAAGCTATTTTCAATTAGACTCTGTGAGTTCTCCCAGCTTATAACCCCATTTGCCCTACTTGCTTCCACAGGGGAGCTTGTGGTGGGTATTAAACCCCCTGGGAGCTGAGCCCTGTGCTGTGACTGGGTGTGCAGTGACACCATAGAACCATAGAATGGTTTGGGTTGGAACAGACCTTAAGATCATCCAGTTCCAACCCCTTTACCATGGTCAGGGAAACCTCAGCCTACTCCATGTTGTCTAAGACTCTGTCTAACCTGGCCTTGAACACTGCCAGGGATGGAGCATTTATCACTTCTCTGGGCACCCTGTGCCAGCACCTCAGCACCCTCACAGTAAAGAACTTCTGCCTTAGATCTGATCTGAACTTGCCCTGTTTCAGTTTGAACCCATCACCCCTTGTCCTATCACTGCAGTCCCTGATGAAGGGACCACAGCACCCTCTGCTTCCCAGTGAGAACCGGGCTCCCCACAGAGCAGCTCTGCCCGGGGCCATGTGTCTCTTCCCTGAGTGCCAGAGCAACCTTTGTGCATCAATGGCTCACCTCCAATGCTGGCGTGGTACGCAACGCCTGCTCCACAGAGCCGGTTGTTGGCTGCAGCTGCCGCTTCTCCTGCACAGCGCGTTCCATGCCTGAGGGGCAGAGTTAGCCTCTGAGCCCCCCTCGGAGAGGGGAGAAGGGGCCTGGGGCAGCCCTGGCCATGGAGAGATAAAGCATCCAGCACAGGGTGCTGGGCAGAACTCACCAGTTCTCTTCCTCGGGGGTGTACCTGGGCTGGGGATCAGGGTCATTGCTATTGAAGTCATAACTTGCCAGAGGGTCCTGTTGCAGAAAGAGGGACTGGCATGAGCAAACTGCCTCTCTGCATGGGCTGTGACAGCCTGACACAGCTGCCTGGTGCTGTGCCCAGCGCCTGGCAGCGTGGATCACCCTGGGCCCTTTGCAGCCAGCAACAGCACTGGGTTAACCCGGAGATGTTTGGAATGGGGTTTTGTTAAAGGAATGGAACTTTGTGCATCGCTCTACTGCTTCATCAGGGCCAAGCTCATGTTTGGTGAGGAAGCCTGGCACGGCCACTCACCTGAGGGCGAGCCTTACTGCCCGTGTAGTTAGGAGAGGAACTACAAGGCACTGAAATGGTGGTGTTATAAATGACAGATAAGATTTAGCTGTCCTCTCTCGGAGCACGTGAAGGTTAACCAGCTTTACTGCCTTTGCACTGGGGGCAATGGGTACAAGTCCTAGTGTTTCCCTGATGTGCAAAGTCACTGCAGGAGATGCCAAACCTTTCGATCCAGCCATGGAGAGGCTGAGTTCCCCCTGCAGAGTCCTACGGGAGGGATGAAGGCACCAGCACCCACCCTCCCCTGGAAACACATGCCCCAAAGGAGCCTGTGCTGCTCGGCCCCACATAGTTACATAGTTGGTAGACAGGTCTGGATGATCCTTCTCGATGCCATCGTCCAGGATGGTCAGCACGACCCCCAGCCCCGTGTACCCTTTGCTCCAAGCAGTGAGGATGTTTAGGTCGGGATTAACGTCATTATTCTGGAAAACGGATTAAAACTGATCAGCCCCTGCGCTGCGGGTGACCTTCAGGGACAATTCCGCTGCCTCATCACTGCCAGCATCAGTCCTGTTCATGTGCTTTGCTTGAGGATTAGAAAGCAGCAAAATCTCACCATGTACCACTGCTTATGGAACCAGGGATCTGTCGGCACCACGCTGATGCTTCTCTTTGCGCGTCTCTTTACGGTTTGCTGCTCAAACCAGAGGACCTGGACAGGAAGCAGCATCGCTGGTGTCAGGCAGAGCCTGCCCAGCACCAGAGCCGGGATTCCTGCCGCTGCCTCCTCCCTACCTTTGGCTCTTTTGTCAGGCGCATATTCCAGCCCCAGTGCCTGCTTAAGGCTTCCTGCCTTGTGCCTCGGTGTTTGAAATGGTAATAAGGCTCTCCCTCCATCACCTGCAGGCAAAAAGAGCTGCGATAAGAGATCATGGCATCCTCTGGACCTGTGTGCTTGCTCTGTATGGGCGGTAGGGACCGTAAGGAGACGTTTAAGGAGTTGTGCGTGGCAGGACCAGCAGAGAGCATCATTTGGAAGCAGGGCAGCTTTGTGGGTGCCCTTTGGGTCTCCCCTCTCCGTGTACACACAAAGGCCATTGGCAATGTCCACCCCTACTGCACTCATCCTCTAATCTCCATCCAGGGGCTTAAAACCACCCGAGGGAGCAATCAAATGCCCTGGTTAGCACTAAACCAGCGTCCGCTTGGGACGCACGGCGGGGCCGAGCCGAGAGCACCGGCAGCAGAGGCCGAGCGCAGCGGGGCACGGTGGATAGGAGCTGCCTGCCCCACGGCTGCCGCCGCACCTGGCCCAGGCAGAGCAGCCCGTGCCGGCGGGCCAAGCCCCGGGCCTCCCGCGGCCCCGCTGCCACCCGCACGGCCCAGCTGCTCAGGTAGACGGGGGGCTCGGCGGAGCCCAGCGGGGCCGCGGCCATCACCGCGGCCATCACCGCGACCTCCATCAGCGCCAGGAGCGGCCTCGGCGCCGCCGCCATGGAGCCCGCAGGGGTTGAGCGGGCGTTGTCATGGCGACAGCGCCGCCCCGCCCCTCCTGCCGCCGTCACCGCAGCCTCGGGGCAGCGCCGGTGAAGGCGGGGGGGGGGGGAAGCGGTCGGACCGGAGCCGCCGCAGCCGCCATGGGCACGGTGCTGCAGCGCCTGCAGCGCTTCCTCGATCGCCCCGGGCCGCTCGGTGATCTCCTGGGCCGCCTGGAGGCCCGCACCGGCGTCCGGCGGCTCTACCTGGCCACAGGTGCGACCGCGATCCCCGGCTTCCCCCCCCTTCTCCGCCTCTCCCCGGCTCCGCTCCGGCGCTGCCCGCTCCGTTCCTGCCGTTCCCCGGTAGCGGGGTCTCCGAGGGTCCCTCCGCCTTCCTGGGGCGCCCCTCACCGCGCCTCTGGACTCCGGGGGAGAGGGGGGACAGGGAGGGAGCCGGGGGTGCCCGTGTCCGTCATTGCCTTGGGCGGGTGCAAACCCGCAGCCCGGAACCCCCTTGTGTCCCGTCGGGTGCTTCCTTTGCCCTTCTGCCTCCTGGTGCGGTTCCCTGGCCCTTTACGTGCTTGTGTTCCTGCTCCGAGTGGGAAAGGGGTCCATGAACCTTGTGCTGCTGTGGGCAGGTTGTGTTTGGGTGCAGTGCGTGGTGGACTCGCATCTTCGGAGCCAAACAAGTGCCAGGGCTTTGGTTGTGCTTGGGTGCGATGGGCTCCTAGGGGTAGGGGAGGAGCAGAGGCAGCACTTCCACCAAACAGCGATGGTCCCTTGTTCTCGGTCCCTGTCCTGGAACGGAGAAGCTGCTGCTAAACTCAGAATACCGGATTTCTCCTTCCCCCCTCTCCCCGTTTGAACCCATTTGGAACCCAGCAGCACCCGTGGGCTGCACTCTGGAGCCCATCTCGCCTGACCTCTGAGCAGCACAGCCACGTCAGCCCTGCAGTGGCTTCGGCTGGGTAAAAATGATCCCAGAGGATAGTGTTCCCTTCCCAAGGCTGGCTCATGCCACTGCTCACACTCCTGACCGGGACAGGAACCATGGGACAAATCCGGCTGCCCCACTCAGCAGCTCTTCTTTGTAAGCAAAGCTTTTCACTTGGTTTTTTCCTTTCATATAAATGTATCTGGGGGCTCCTTTAGCCCGTGAAACCCCTTCTAAGGCTCTTGGGGGATTGAAACCCAGCGCTGCCTGAACCTTCCCATTGGTTTTCTTTGAAGGGAGGTTTGTGAGTACTTCCAAAAGCCACATTGCTCCTGGGAAAGACCCAAAGCACCATTCACGCCCAGGGCTGCAGCCACTCCACAGCAGGGGCCAGAGCAAAGCACAGAACTGCTGCGGTGAGCAGAGTGAGGATAACCATAACCCATCCTGCAAGCCCGAGCAAGGGCTCTCCTCTAAGTCACAGCACAGACAGGTCAAGTCCTGGTTTTCCTGCCTCCTTTGGGGCAAGGTGCTTACTTTGGTGGAGCAATTTGTACATAGGGTAGGGGAGACACTGCTGGGCTGTGACAGTCACTGTCTTCGACTATGGCTCCGTGTCCCCAGGCTGCTTTCCTGCTCTCTGCCCTTTCAGGCTCTGTGTCTGTGTGTAAGTGAGCAGGGGCTCTTCACAGCACTGTGATTTCAGCAGCAAGGGCTCCTTGCCCCAGCTCCCCCCATCCACCGGCTGCCTTTGGCAAGGGTCGGAGTGCTGGGCAGGCTTACATTTAACTGTGATAGTTGAATTTAATCACAGGGAAGTGGGATTCGATTGCTGCTTCTCAGGGACTGAATCCTCAACAAACAGGGGCTGCCCAGCACAAACACGTGCAGGAGATGTGTACAGAGGGCAGAAAACACAGGCTCTGGCAGTGAGGCTGCTCCTGGGCACTTGGCTCCCATCAGCAAGGCTTGTCCCTGACCGGTCGAACAGTTCCTAGACAATGCCAAGTGGTTTGAGCCCTGGCACATGGTGGAGCAGCTCCGTGCTTTGACTTTGGACTGTAGTTGTGTGTTAAAGTCTCTGCTCCTGATGTCTCTGCAGCCTTGGCTCGGATCCACACCACTGATGACTTGAAGGTGCTGCGAGTCTGTTGTGGTAAAGCCCCTTCCAGGCCAGGGAGGGGACAGGCAGTGACAGGTCAGGGTTGTGGCTCCCTTGAGGGAGACACTGGAGTTAACTGGCGGTGGTCGTTATTCCCAACAGGAGGGTCCTGCATTCACCTCTTCTCACTCCTGGGATGAGAAACCTGCTCTGCAGGCAGAGCTGGGGACTCCTCTCGCCGTCCCGTTGCTGGCAGGTACATGACCACCCTCTCTGTGCCCTGGCAGGCTCTGCGGCGTTCCTGGGGCTGTACCTTGTGTTCGGCTACGGTGCTTCACTGCTCTGCAACCTCATTGGCTTCGCCTACCCTGCATACGTCTCGTAAGTCCCAGGGTCTGGAGAGCTTCCCCTGCCCTTAGCTGAGGGTCTCCCTGATTAACAAACAGGCCTTTCCAGCTGGGAAGCTCTTGAGACCTTCCCAAACATGCTGGGAACTGGCACGAGCCCAGCTTGGGGCAGCAGCATCCAATAGGCAGGCTTGCTCCAGGGTTCCGAGGATTTGGGAAGGAAGTGCCCACCCCGGCAGCAGGACTGCAGCAGCAGGACTGCTGCAGCAGTGCCTTTCCCATCTCCTGCCACAGCATCAAAGCCATCGAGAGCTCCAGCAAGGAGGATGACACCACGTGGCTGACCTACTGGGTGGTGTATGGTGTCTTCAGCGTAGCCGAGTTCTTCTCTGACATCTTCCTCTACTGGTTCCCCTTCTACTATGCTGGGAAGGTACCGGGGGCTGCTGGGGCCAGAGTGCTCTCACCCAAGGGCTAAACTTGGGAGAAACCAAGTGTGGGGAGCTCTGTCCTGTTGGCAGGACAGTGGTGGTGGCCATGGTGGGGCCATAGTGGGGCTGCAGTCCAGCACAGAGCTCTCTGCAGCCAGCTGAGGTCCTGGCACCTCCATGGAGCTCCTTTGGCCTGCCTGGGGGGTACTGGAGCAGTTCAGCTGCTGGCCTGGCTCTGCTGCCATCCTTGGGGGCTGCCTTGCTCAGCCCCTGCCCTGCCATCGTCCAGCTCTAGAGCATCTCTCCTCTCCGCAGTGCCTGTTCTTGCTATGGTGCATGGCCCCCGTGCCCTGGAACGGGTCGCAGGTGCTCTACCAGAATGTCATCCGGCCCTGGTTCCTCAGGCATCACCGGACTGTGGACAGTGTGCTGGGCAACCTCAGCACCAAAGCCCTGGACGCAGCCTCCAGTGTCACCAGAGAAGGTAACAGGGGTTGGTCGCCCTGCTCCGTGTCTGGGGCAGGTGATTCCACCCCAGAGCACGGCCCAGCTCCTCTGGGATGTGAGCAGCTCTTGTCTGCATGACCGGCAAGCAGCCCCCTCCCCGTGATGTTGGGCTCGCAGCCCCGTCCCCCCGTGGCGGCAGGAGCCGAGCAGGGGTTGAGCTCTCCCCTCGCTGTAATTCTTTCTCTTCTCTCCGTGCCTCATGGTCCAGTCCTGCAGACTCTGATCAGCAGCAGAGCCCGGCTGGCGGCCGACGCGGCTCCACAGCTCAGTTTGTCTGTATGTAAAGAGCCGCAGCTCCCGCTGCCGCTGAAGGGAGAAGGGGCCGTTCTGTGCCAGCCCTCCCGGCCGCATCCTGCAGACGGCTGCAGCCACGGTGGCGTTGGCTGTGGTGTGGCTCACACACAACCGACCCCTTCTCCATTAGCTTGTGTAGAGCAGGCGCTTTCCCCCCTACTTCTCCGTAGCCAGCCCCCCGAGCCGCGTGTACCCTGCTTGGCCGCACCGTGCTGGTGACAACCTGGGGCTCCCATTCAAACCTCCCCCGCCCCAACAACCCCGGCCAGGGCAGCAGCTGCAGCAGCAGGAGAGGGAGGGAATGGGGTGGCACCGCGTGTCCGGGGTGGGATCGTCCCGGGGCACCGCTTGATGGCCCTGACCCGGTGCCTGTGTCCCCGGCAGCCTCCGGAGCAGCCCTGACCCTGGCGCGGCAAGCGGAGAAGAGGCAATGAGAGGCACCACGACTCCGACCGAGCCCCAGGCACCACGGCTGTTGCCCACCCCCTCCAATAAATCGCCGGGGGTCCCCGGTGCGCCCCGAGCCGCCTCTGCCGTGGGCTCCCTGCGGGCGGCGCCGCGGCCCCTTTAAGAGCCGAGGCGGGGACTGCGCGGGAGTGTGACGTCACTTCGGGGGTGTGGCGGGATGAGGGTGCGGGCGGTGGCGCTACGGTGGCCGGGAGGAGGGTGACGGGGTCCGCACGCGGCGGGGAGCGAGCGGTGGAGGGGTCGGTGTCCCCGTGTCCGTGTGTCCCTGTGTGTGTGTTCCCGTGTGTGTGTCCCTGTGTCCGTGTCTCTCTGTTTCGGGGGCAAGGCGGGGTCTGTCCGTGCCGGGGCAGGGGGGAGGCCGGTCGGTCGGTCGGTCGGTCGGTGGGTCGGTGTAACAGCCAGGCACCGAGAGGTCCTGTGTGTCTGGAGGGGAAGTCAATCTGTCCGGAGGGGTCTGTGTGTCTGCCCGGGGGAGGCAGTGCGGGTGCTCTGCAGGT
This sequence comes from Agapornis roseicollis, assembly GCA_002631895.1. NCBI lineage: Eukaryota > Metazoa > Chordata > Aves > Psittaciformes > Psittacidae > Agapornis > Agapornis roseicollis. Next base: position 125,392 of record NDXB01001896.1, read on the forward strand.
CGAGGGGTGCAGTCTGTGTGTCCGTCCATAGCGCAGCACCGGGGGGGGGGGAATGTCTGCCTGTCTGTCCGCTCATCCCGCCTCCCCCGACACCAGCCCCCGCGCATGAAGCGGCCTCGTGATGAGCGCTAAGGCCAAACGGGTGCTGCCCACCCGGCCTGAGCCCCCCACCGTGGAGCAGATCCTGGCCGACGTGCAGGGCACCCACCCGGCCGACCCCGTCTTCCTGCTCCCCGCGGAGCCTCAGAGGGAGCACGGCCTGTGCCCAGGTGAGCCCGGGGGAGAGACAGCGATGGGGACGGGACGGGACGGGACGGGACTCGCCGACCGCTGCTGAGCATCCCCGCTCTGCCCCCCCATCAGGCCCCGCTGCGGAGGAGGGGGAGCGGCTGTACCGGCAGAGCCGCTCCTACGTGGAGATGCACCGGTGGCTGGAGGAGTCCCGGGAGCGGCTGCAGGAGCAGCGCCAGGAGCTGCAGCGGGCGGGCGCGGCGCTGGAGCGCGGCATTGCCGACATGAGGCAGAAAGCGCTCTGAGGGGCTGCTGCTCCGGGCGCTGCCGGTGCTGGAGCATCGCCCCCGGCCTCGGCACGTCGCATCCTTGCAGTTTCTGGCTATCTAATAAGGGAGAAGGGAACCGTGTTTGGTTTACGGGAGGATCTGGCATCGCTGTGCTTTGCCCCCGTGGCAGCCTGACCCCGGCAGCCGTGGGACCTGCTGCCCCTGCCGGTTCCTGGTGCAGGAGGAAAGGCTCAGACCTTGTGTTGTCCCTGCTGCCCATGAGCTCGATGTCCTTGTCCCCAGAGGGTGGCACATCCTCTGCTCCCTCATGCTGTGGCTTCACCTATGACTTTTCCCTCTGGTACTGCCCTGAAGATGACCACATCGCCTCCCGCATCTCTGAGCACTTGAAGAAAGAGGGGTTTCGGGGCTATACAGAGCACCAGGACCATGTGGCAGGGAAGCCCGTCATCCTGACTGCCACCAAGGTCATTGAGGCCAGCCGGGTGGCCATCCTCCTCCTCTCTGCCAAATCCCTGGGCGACCCATGGTGCCAGCGAGTTTCCCAGTGGAACCTGTGCCACATCATTCACTGCCACGGGACCAAAGTGATCCCCGTGTGTGTGGGTGTGAAGAAAGCCGAGGTGCCCCCCTTCCTGCAGCACCTCACTGAGCTCGAGTACCAGAATGAGTTCTTCCTCGACAGGCTTGTGAGCAGCCTGAGAACATCCTGCTTGGCAGCACGAAGGACCCGGAGAGCCCTGTCCTCCAAAGAGAAGAGGTGAAGGACCTTGGGTGACTGAGGGCTGCTTTTGCAGCCTGTCTGGGAGCTGATGCCCTGCAGTGATGGTGCTAGAAGCAGGGTTATCCTGTACTCATTGTAAAGGTGGTGGGAACAGGGATTGTCAAACCTCATTAAAAACCCTTCTCCGAGGACTGAAGATGTGACTTTCTGCCTGCCTTGTTTCACTTGGTGGCTGGGAGGGTAAAGTCACCATACCACCCCCCAGGATGGCTGTCTGCCTTAGCAGGAGTCTGTGTCCTGCTACCACCCTGCACAAGAAATGGGTCCAGAAAATGTTGTGGGGAGGCTGCGCTTCTCCCCAGCCCAAGTGTGTGGGACAGACAAGACCAGCCCTTCCTATTTACACAGGTTGGCTTTTAATTCTTACTACTGTCCAGAGTGCCAGTAAGATAACATCCTTAGTACATACATACAGCGAAAGAAGGAGCAGGGCGCCGCAGAACCTGGTGGGATTGTCCACAGAGGTCTGAAGTCAACGCGAACTTGTGGAGCAGAGATGGGCAAGAGTGGGGCTGGGTGGTGAGGCTTGAACCTGGGCCTGCTGCCAAGTGCATAGGGTGACGTTGGTCCTCCCAGCACATCCAGTGCTCAGTTATGGCACTCAGGAGTGCCCCAGGGGTCTTTGTCTCCTTTCCTTCAGTGCCAGCCCTGGGTCCCGCTGCCTGCAGCCTCCCCAGCCACTGCTGGAACAGAGGCCTCCAGCCAGCACATCCCCGTGACCCTGGTACACATCCCTGGGGAGCTCATGCGTGTCCCCACAGCCCTGGTGTCTCCCTGGGCTCAGTGCATATCCCTGTGGCCCCACTGCCTGTCCCCACAACACTTGTGCAAGTCCCAAGAGCCCTTCACTATGTCCTGCACAGCCCTTGGGGCGATCCCTGTGTCCTCTGCACGTGTTCTGTGTCTGCCCCCCATGGCACTGCTATGTGGGGATGCCACAGGTCATCCACAGAAGACAACAAGCTATAGGGTGGGTAGTGTGTTCACCAGCAGCTCAGCCCCACCCCATCCATTTCCTGGGGTCAAAGTGCTTCCTGCATACCCCAGTCTTGGCACATGAGGCTGACAGCAGGAGGGAGGATTCCCTGATGCTTTGGGGCTGGGAGCCCCCATGCTCATGGGCATGATCCACTCCCAGATGGACTCGTGTCCACGGCACATGGGGACACCCTGGCTGCGGGCTGGGATGGGAATGGGGGGCTGTAGGTAGGGGTGAGGGGCCCTGGACCCTTCCCTAGGGGTTGGGCACCCTGGCACCAGTTCAGCACCGCTTTCCCTTCCAGAGCAGCTCCCAGCCTGCAAGCAACCCTGCAAGCAGCCTCCAGGGATGAGCCCATCGAGACCCTGTTATCCACCAGCAAGCTCCTTCCTGGCTCCTGTGCCTCTTCCATCCAACCAACACTGCTGTGAACAAGTGCAAGCACCATGGCTGCAGGTTACCCATTTGCAATCAGCCATGGCCCTTATTATTTAGGACCCTCCAGCGGCACCAGCAGGAGGGCTCTGGCCCCCATCTCCCCACAGCCATGAGCTCTTCCCCTGTGAAGCCTCTCCCTGCATTGATCCAGCCATGTGTTCCCTCCGCAATAAATGAGTAATAAATGAGCTGATTGCTGGCAGAGCAGGGTGTTGGTGGCAAAACAAGCAGAAGCGTGGTGTGCCACCCTCCTGGTGTGCAGGGTCAGGTCCGGGTTCAGCTTCTGCCCAAGCCAGGTGAGCAGGATGAGGGCACGGCTTCTCCCTCAGCTTGCTTCAGGATATCCAACAGTAGGAGGAGGTGGCTACTGAGACTCACCCTGGGTTGGGGCATCAGCCCCATCCCCACACCCAGCAGGTCCCCCTGGCCCTGCTTGGTCCTCAGCACAGAGAATTGTGATGCTCCAGTACAGCAAGACCCCAGCTGGGGCAGGCAGCGGATTGGAGTGGTTCCCAAGCATCCCAGGCTGCTGTGTCCCTACCCCAGCCCAGTTCTGGCTGGCTCCCATGGGACAGGGTGTCATGGGACCCTCACCGGGGCTGCTCAAGCCTGGATTTTCTCCACCCCTTTGTCAGCCACCGCTGTCACCGCCATGGGGCTGGGGACATAGTTGAAGGGGGTGATGCGGGCGGCTTTGCTTGGGGAGCTGTGTCGGCTGGTGGGGAAGGTACCGGCGGGTGCCTCATGGCTGAAGGAGATGGGCAGCGTGGCCTTGGGTGGGACCAGAGCTTCACCATCGCAGGTCGCACGGGTGTGCGGGGGCCCCTCACGGGTCTCCAGGGTGGGAGAGGTGCTGGAGTTGGTCTTGGTGGTGGAGAAGTCCTCCGTCTGCACCACGGCATCACTGGTCTTCCTGGGGCTGGGGCTGCTGGGGCGCTCCTCCTCACCAGCACCCGCCAGCGGCAGGGCCGAGGAGGGCAGCGTGCTCTTGAGGATGTGCGGGATGTCCTCATCCCGAATCCGCCGCCATGTGCCCTTCATCACCACCACCGGCGGCTTCGCCGGCTGCTCCCCGGGCGCTGTCTCAGGCTGCCGCCGCTGCCGCGCTGAGGCCTCGGAACGGGCGGAGAGGACGGAGGAAGGGCTGCCCGTCCTCCTCGCCACGCTGATGTTGGGCGAGGACGAGTACCTCTTGAAGGGCTCGGGCGCAGGGATGCTGGTCTTCACCGGCAGCCGGGACGGGCTCTCGGAGCTGGTCCTCCGCGGTGGCTTTACCCCGGTGGAGACTTTGCTGCCGAGCTGCGCTCTGGGGACGAGGGGCCGTGGGCTGGAGGCCGCCGGCTTGGCTGCCTTGAGCTCGTCACAGCGGGAGGAGCAGAGGAAGACGGCCGGGAGCGTGTCCCGGCTGCGCTGCGGGGAGGCACCGCGGGGCTGCGCTGGGGAGAGCTCGGCGCGGTGCCGCAGCAGCAGGCTGGAGGATTCCTTGATGAACGTGAGCTGGCGCAGGAAGCCGGAGCGGTCCGAGTCGCTGCCGCTGGAACGGGTGGAAGACATCCGCACCAGGTTGAGCCGGCCCCCCGCCGGTCTGCTGCCCCGCGCCTTCCCACCGTCAACCTGCTCCTCCAGCACCGGCATGGCCCCCCGGCCCGGCAGCACCTTCCTGCTGGGCTTCTGCATGAACGGGATGCGGACGGGGGACTTCTGCGTCTTGGACTGCTTGGGAGCCGAGGGCCTGGGCGCAGAGGCTTTAGCCGGGGGACCGGGCGGGGAGGAGGAGCTGCCCACCTTGCCCGTGGCTGCAGGACCCTGCTTGGTGTGCTGGGAAGGCGACGGCAGCTTCTTGGGGCCATGCTGGGACGGGGTGGAGGTGCGAGAGGAGCCCGAGGAGGGGGGGCCCTTGCCAATGCGGGCTGGCGGCGTTGTGCTCCTCTTGGGCAGCGCCAGGTCCCCGGTTTCGGGGGGCTTGCCCAGCCGGTGCAGGCTCCGAGAGCGCTGCTGGCTCAGGGAGAGGTTCTTGGCTGGCGGCGCCTCGGGCTTCGCTGCAGGGCTTTTCTTTGGGGTGGCCCTCGGGCTGGGGGTGTCCTTGGCCAGGCTGGGCATGTAGATGACGGTCCTGCCGCGGAAGACCACGGGCAGGTTCGGTACCGGCTTGGTGGGAGCTGGGCTCCGCTCTGCCCTGGCACTTCCACGTCCGGCAGAGCGGGCACCGGGCACATCCTTTCTCTCTGGGCGGCTCTTGCTGTGCTCCCTCCTCGCTGCATCCCGGCTGGCCACGCTGCCAGCCCGCTTCTTCTCCTGCCTGCCCAAGGAGAGCTGCAGGGTGGACCCAACCGAGAGCCCCGACATGAAGGAGAGGATGGAGTCAGACTCGGAGGAAGGCTCCCGTGAGAGGGAGGCAGCAGCCTGGTGCAGCCAGGTGACTATGGAGTTGGCACCCTCCTGGATGGCTTGCCACTCCACACTGTCCAGGTCTGAGCCCCGGTCGGAGCTGGCATCCTCGGTGGGGCAATGCCTCCCCTCTGCTTTCCGCTCCCTCCCACTGGCACCCACCGGCTTCTGCTTGCGCTCTGCCATCCTCCGGCGAGCTGAGGGCCGCCGGTGCTTGGGCATGGCTGAGCCGATGCACTTCTGCAGCAAATCATCCTCTGAATTGAGGCTGGGGGAGCTGGGAGAGCCCCCCTGAGCCTGCCCCGCTGCTGCCGCTGACCGCAACCAAGCAGCTTTGCCACAGGGCTGGCCCCGCTCCTCGCTGTCGGAGAGGTTGGCATCACTCAGTGAGCTCATGGAGGAGCTGAGGGAATAGCACGGTGGTGTCTCATCAGCAATGAGGTTGTTCTGTGGCTTCATCTTCACTGGCCGGGGACTGGGACGGGGCTCAGGCTCCCTCCGGGGGCCAGAGCTGTCCCAGTTCTCCTTCCTGGGCACTTGGCCAGGCTGGGCCCTGCTGCTGGACACCCCCTTGCCTGCCTCAGGTGGCTCGTCCGAGTCCTGCTCATAGAAGCAGTAGACAGCTTCCTCAGTTGGTGTGGTGTGGCACAGTGATTGGAAGGCCACCCCATCCTCCTGGGAAGCATCCTTCCTCCCAGGGGGACCATTGGTCCTCCCCACCTCCAGCTCCAGGTTGGGTCCACCCTTTGCAGGGGGCTGACCCCGCTTCCCATCCCCACCTTGGCTGCAGCTCAACCCTGCTTTCCCCTTGCGGGCTGAGCTCAGCCGGGTGGGCGCTGAGCTGCCGGATGCGGCCCTCCTGGCCGGGATGGTGCCAGCCTCGCGGTGCCCATCAGGCAGAACCGGGTGCCCTGTGCCTGGGCCGCGGCGGGGCTCGGCCTCCTCAGTGGCCGGGTAGTGCAGGGTCTCATCGCTCAGCGACGCAGCGCTGGAGAAGTTGACGGGGGTCCCATCAGCCGAGTCAGTGAAGGAGTCATCGTCCTTGAAGAGGTCACGGGCAGTGGCATGCAGGTGCTTGGGGATGCCGGGGTGCGTGTGGGCTGGCACCAGCATGTAGACAGGGACGTGCACCGGCTTCTTTGTTTGGGGGTGCAGGACCTGGCCGGACAGCAGCGAGGTCTTCACTTTGCGGAAGCGGGAGGGCATGGCGGAGCTGATGCACTCCTTCAGGATCTCGATGTCGTCGTCATCGGGAGGCTCAGCGCGGTCAGCTCGCCGCCGGCCCTCCAGGTACCGCTCCTCCCGCCGCTCCTCCCTCTTCTCGTGAGCCACAAAGTTCAGGCTGTTCTTCTCCGGGAAGGTGGGCATCAGCTTGAGCTCCACATCCTTCTGCACATAGTGCTCGTGCAGGGGCAGCGCGCTTAGGCTGGAGGCGCAGGAGAAGTTCTCGTTGGGTTTCTCCACTGTGAAGTAGACCATGGAGTCCAGGTCCTGGGGCAGCTGGAAGCGTTCCTTGAAATCAGTGATCTCCATGAACTTCTTGACGTTGTTTTCCCACTGGATGTTGAACTGACTGGTCTCCTTCTCCGGCTGGCAGCCCAGCTCGAAGAGGGGGGTCTTGCTGCGGCTGGGGGGCATGGTCTGCCCAGGGCTGTCGGGCAGCTCGCTGGGGCTGATGGTGCCGCTGATCATCTCACTGCAAGGGTCGCTCTGGATGGAGCTGGCGATGGAGGGGCTCTCGAAGCTGCCCAGGGAGCTGACGGAGCTGCAGCGGCTCATCACCAGTGGTGTCTCCTGGATGTAGTTCTCGGAGGAGCTCGAGGGCGTGAGGTCTTCCTGGTGCGATGGGGATGATTCCCGCAGGAAGACCTTGTCATGCTTTGGGAAGGGGATGCTGATGGGTTGGGAAATCCCCACTGTCACGGGTAGACCAGTATCTACTGCCTTCTCCTTCTCCTGTCTCCCGTCCTCTCCTTCTGCGTCCTCTTCCTCCATCTCCAGGATCTCCAGGGAGGAGTCACTGTCCAATTCATTCTCACTGTGGCTTTGCCCATCGAGCACATTATCTGCTGAGGAGAGGGAAGAGAGGGAGCTGCACCTCGAGAAGCAGATTGGGGTGTCCTCCACTGAGTACTTCTGCACCGATTCCTGCTCCGCTGTGGCCGGCGGGTGGGCAGGCAGCTTCTCCGGGATCTTGCTCAAGGTTTCTGCTGTCTGCAGCAGCGTGGGGGGAAGCCAGGCTTGCTTTCTGCCCAGGAGGGAGGAGTGGTGGCCGGTGCCAGTGGCCATGCCACTCTTTGCCAGGCTCTCAAGCAGGGGGATGTGCTGGTAGGATGGGGAGAGTTTGATGGTGCAGACCTGGGAGTCAGGGGATAGCTTGCTGCCCGCCTCCTTCTTCCACTCAGCCTCTTTCTCCAGTGCCTTTGGGCTGGGGAATGTCACTGTCTTCTTGGCCCGTTCAGGAAGGTCTCGCTGCTCTGGCTTGTCTGGCTCAGCCAGGTCTCTGCCCTTGAGCATGGGGGGTTCAGCCCGCTCCGGCTTGCTGCTCAGGATGCTCTTGAGGTCAAGCCGGCTTGGCCGCTTCTGGTACCGCTGCAGCTCCTCCCGGTAGTCGAGGAAGGAGGCCCTGGTGCAGGGCTTCATGTGCTCCTTGGTGCAGTAACCATCGCTGGTGCTGCCGCTGTTGAGGCTGTCGTTGGACAGGCTGGTGTAGGCAGTCTTCAGCCGCAGCAACGTGTGTGCCCGGCTCAGGCCCTCCCGCTTGGTGAAGCCGCCGGCATCTGAGAGGCGGCAGGGCGAGCAGGATTGGGCACGGGCCTCGTGCACCTCCTCGGGGCCATACTGCCATTCCAGGCAGTGGTCCTCCGAGCTGAGGCTGAAGCTGTCGTCTGAGGACGTGTGCATGGTAGAGATGTCCTCCACCAGCTTGTCGATCTTGGCCACCGTGCTCGAGATCTTGTTGGCCAACTTCTCAGCAGCCAATGAGACATCGTCCTCCGGCAGCGGCAGCTTCTTGGGCTCGGCTGGTTTGCTGCTGCCGTCCTTCTCCGGCTCCGGGCATCGCCTCTGTGCCAGCACCCGGGGCAGCGCCTGCCCCTGCAGGAAGGAGGAATTGAGGAACATGGAAAGGACGGAAGCGCTGGCGGTCTCCACGCCAGTGGAGATGTTGGGCACTTCGTCATCATCGAAGCAGCCGGAGTCGGAGGCGTAGTCCTTCACCAAGCTCTCCACGTGCCGCGTCGGCTTCTTCACGCTCTGGCTTTTCAAGCTCTGCTTCTCCATGGTGTCAAAGGTCTCAGCCAAGTGTTTGGCATCCAGCTCAGCCTCCAGCGCCTTCTGCTTACGCATGTAGAGCGAGGGCATGCAGGAGCCCGGCGACACCACCGCCGTGTCCTTGTATTTGGGGGGCCGGTTGGTGAGGAGGTTGCGCAGAGCGGCTGCGCTGCCCATGGCGATCATCTTGTGCTTGGAGTGGATGAGGTTGCGCAGCATGCTGACTGCCCCCAGGTCCCACAGCAGCTCCTGGTCGCGGGGGCTGCGGGCAGACAGGTTCCAGAGCGTGCCGCAGGCGTTGCTGACGATGGTGAGGCTGTGCGAGCGCAGGTGCTGCAGCAGCGTCTGCAGGCAGTTGTGGTCCCGGAGCACCTGCCTGCGAGATGGAGGGGACCCCGGCCATCAGGACATCAGGTGCCTGACACCCCCCTCCACCACCCCCCCCTCACCCGGCGGTGACCCTCACCTGTAGTCCTCCCGCGTGGCGATGAGGCTGGAGACGTTCCTGAGGATGCCGCCGCCGCTCTCGATGATGGCCAGCGAATTGCTCTGGCACTTGTAGGTGAGGGTGCTCACCAGGAAGCCCAGGGCCCCCTCCACCCCGCAGATGGCAGCTTTGTTCTCCGTGCTGTGCGCCGACAGGTTCCACAGCGCGCTCAGGACGCTCTTCAGGGTAGACTCCTGATGCAGGAGGGGACACGGCTCCATCAGCCCCGGTCTGGCCACCCCGGTGCCCGTTCCTGCCCGCTCCAGTGCTCACCTTGCCTGCATGCAGCGCACATCGCATCAGCCCGGTCACGCTGCCCACCTCCCGCAGCACCTTCTTGCTGTTGATGTCAGCCCGCCAGGAGAGGTTCCTCAGGATGCTGGAGACAACCTGGGAGGGCAGAGGGAGGGAGGTGGGCAAAGGGACTGTCCCCTGCCTGTCCCCCACCCAGGGGAGCCCTCACACCTCCATAGAACCATAGAATGGTTTGGGTTGGAAAGGACCGCAAAGATCATCCAGTTCCAACCCCCCTGTCATGGGCAGGGACATCTCACACCAGACCATGTCATCCAAGGCTCTGTCCAACCTGGCCTTGAGCACTGCCAGGGATGGAGCACTCACCACTTCTCTGGGCACCCTGTGCCAGCCCCTCAGCACCCTCACAGTAAAGAACTGCTTCTTTATATCTAACCTGACCTTCCCCTGTTCCAGTCTGAACCCATCACCTCTTGTCCTGTCACTGCAGCCCCTGATGAAGAGCCCCTCTCCAGCATCCTTGCAGGCCCCTTCAGACACTGGAAGCTGCTCTGAGGTCTCCACGCAGCTTCTCCTCTCCAGGCTCAACAGCCCCAATGTTCTCAGCCTGGCTCCATACAGGAGCTGCTCCAGCCCCTGAGCATCCTTGTGGCCTCCTCTAGACTTGCTCCAACAGCTCCATGTCCTTATGCTGAGGACACCAGAACTGCACACAGTGCTGCAAGTGGGGTCTCACAAGAGCAGAGCAGAGCTTCAGGATCCCCTCCTTTACCCTGCTGCTCACATTCCCTTTGATGCAGCCCAGGACACGGTTCATTTCTGGGCTGTGGGTGCACAGAAAGCCAGCACCCACCTGATGCAGCTCCTCGCTGTCAGAGCCCAGCTGAGCCACGATGGCTTCCATGCAGCCACGGCGGGAGCACAGCGTTGCCTGCAGGGAGGATGAGGGTGCTGAGGTGATGCTGTGACCCCCCCCTCCCTCCCAGCCCTGCAAACCCCCCCTCTTGCAGACCCCCCAACCTTGTTGACCACGTCGCCAAAGGTGAGGTTGGTGAGGGCCATCCCAGCGTATCGCCGCAGTGCCAGGTTGAGAGGGTCGTTTGTCATCTTGTGCATCTCATAGTCCACTTGTAGCAGCTCAGCCACGGCCTGCAGCCCTCCTGCAGGACAGGATAGGGGGTGCCTCAGGCCCCAGGCAGGAGGGTACAGAAGGGATGGAGCCCGCTCCCAGCGCCCACCCCATCTCACCCAGCTCATTCATGGCCCGCCGGTACTCCTCGTCAAAGGAGAGCTTCATGATGGCGCAGGTGGCCTGGCAGATCTGGGGCTCAATGGGCACTGGTGCTGCAGGGAGGAAGAGAAGGGTCAACCCTGGGGTTCTCCTCCCATCACTGCCACCCCCAGCACACTCGGATGCTGACAGCCACTTGCACAACCACGTGTGCGTGTCCATGCACACACTGGCACCGCTCCTCGCCCCATACCTGTGCCATTCTCAAGGCCTCTGCCTCCATCCCTGCTCTGCATCTGCAGCCAGTCCCAGCAGGTCTCTGAGTAGGAGCGGATCTGCTCCAGGACGTGCAGGACTCGCATCTCCTTCTTGGCCTGGCCTTCATCAGGCTGGGAGAAGACGATGTTGTGGAGGGCAGCATTGGCACGCATGCGAGCATCCTTGGTGCCGGTGGGGCTCTCGGGGGGGCCCGGCTCGCCATCTGAGTCGTGCAGGATCTGGATGAGCAGGGGCAGGCAGCCCGACTTGCGCATGGCCAGGCAGCTCTCCTGCGAGCTGGACATGGCCAGCAGCGTGCGGGACATGTCGTCCTTGTCCCGCGTGGCCAGCATGGACAGGAGCCAGAACACCACCTCCACCTGCGGGGGGGGGGTTTAGGGTTACACACGGCTGCCCCCCCCTTCCCCTTCAGCCCACCCCAGCCAGGCTCTGGTGTGGATGCCCCTCACCTTGCTGCTGCCCCCCTCCTCGGGGTGGGTCGGGGGGTCCAGGCTGCCATCACCCTCCATGCCCGGGACCTTCCCACAGAGCTGCAGAGAAGGGGGCAGATGGGGGTGGGTTGCAATGCGCTGCCCTTGCCCCCCATGCCCAGTCCCTTCCTGCTTTTCAGCAACCCACGGGTGCCATTAAATAGCAGCGTTTCCCAGTTGCTTTCATCAGTGCCAAGGCTGTATTTTAAGCTGGAATCGGGGCTGATTGGGAGGGGGCTGTCACAGCAGCAGGCTCACAAAAGGAAAAGCGTGGGTGAAGGGGGGGGGGGCAGTGAGGACTGCTGGGGACAAGCCCACAGAGCTGCTTGCGTGGCAATGGAGGGGCTGCAAGGGAAGTGAGGCTAGATGGGGTGTGCAGGGCTGTGGGGTGATGGAGGGGCTGTGGGGTGATGGAGGGATGGGGTGTGATGGAGGAGCCATGGGTGATGGAGGGGCTGGGGATGATGGAGGAGCCATGGGTGATGGAGGGGCTGGGGGAGATGGAGGGTCCATGGGTGATGGAGGCACTGAGGATGATGGAGGAGACATGGGGTGATGGAGTGGCTGTGGGATCACGGAGGGACAAGTGATGGTGGCTGTGGCGATGGTGAGCACCACCCGGCAGATGCTGCGGGAGCCTCCGCGCCGCCCGCTGTGCCATGGCCTACTTCTCGTCTCCATGGCAACTGCCCGTTCCACGGTGCCGGCAGCCACACAAAAGCCCTGGCGCCGGCGGGGACGGTTGGGATAATGGAGTTGGACGTGGAGCCCGGCCCCGGCTCCACCATCCCATGGGCACTGGGACAGACCCCGGCCGTGCTCAGCCCCGTCCCATTACCTGCGGCTCCGGCTGCTGCACCTTGTCCTGTGCCTCCATGAGCTCTTTGTCGATCTGTTCCAGCCGGGATGCCCGGATCTGGGGGAAGAGCGGGGGTCAGCGAGGGCTGGGACACCCCCTTCCCCCCCAGCCAGGCATGAGGGTGCACAAGGGTGGGTGTTGGGGTCCTCAGAGCTTGTGTCAGTGTGCACGGAGCTGGTGCAAGGCTACAAGGAGCTGTGCGTGGATGCAAAGAGCTGGGTGCGAGGTTTCACAGACCTCGGTGATGAGCGTGAGGGTGCCCAGGGCTGAGGCTGTTGGGATGGGGCAGCGGGAGTACCCCAGGCACAGCACAGGAGGTGTGAGGAGGAGAAGGGGCAGATCCTGCCCGCCCTGACCTGTGCCCGCTGCACCATCTCGTCCGCCGTTCCGAAGCGCTCCTCCATCAGTGAGCGGATGTGCTGAGCCTCGAACTCCAGCTGCTGCCGGATGAGATCCATCTGCATGGAGAACTGGGGGGAGGAGGGCAAAGAGAAGGGGATAGCGTGAGGGGGTGCAGAGTCCTGCCTGTGCCCCCGGGGTACCGGGACCCCCTGCTCACCGTCTCCACATGGGGCAGCTCCTCCAAGCGGGTGGCCAGGCTCTGCAGCTGGGTGTAATACCAGATCTTCTCCTTCTCCTCCTTCTCAATCTCACCCAGCAGGAAGCACCTGGGGGGGGGGGGGG
>NDXB01001897.1:2566-20854 GCA_002631895.1 Agapornis roseicollis
CCACAAGTTAAAAAAAAAAAAAAAAAAAGAATCAAGCACAATTAAAACTTGTTGAAACTCCTTATTCTAGCAATCAAATGCAAAAGGCCAGCAGGCCAAATTTAAAAAATAGTCTCTGTGTATCTAACTTTAAAATTACCCATTGTCAAATAAGCAATTTGTAAACATTTGTAAATGAGTTACTATTCACACTGAGTTGAAAATTGCTTTTGTTAACCTTTTAGCCACTGATTTTTTCCTAAGACTGTGTAAGATTGGAGCTCTTTACCTTAAAAATGTCCTAAGTCTTATCCAAGCATCCTCTGATGTTTGGACCTTGAAAAAAACTACAGAACATCATGTTATGGTTGTGGATGTAAGGACACAGCAATGTCACAGGTTAAGTGCTTTATTTGAGGATCTCCAAAATGTCTGACTCTGTGTCTCAAGGTATTTGCAGAAAGGAGGGAAATGACCCATTCAACTTAACTTTCACATTCCTGAGTTCTGAGTACTATGCTGCCTCAGCTAGGAGAGGCCAAACATATATTTAGTGTGGGATTGTGCAGTAAAGTCCCCAAATTAAGCAATGAAGTAATACAATTGAAAAGATTATTTTTTTTAATAAAGGTTTAAGAGCAATGAGGCAACAAGGATTCACCATATGGCAACATTCCATTATGAAACTCAGTTGCACAGCAAAACTATCAGTTTTCCCTTATTGTTTTCCAAGAAAATGCTGTTAAATTCCAAAAACATTATACTCAATTAATCCCTAGTGGCATGGAGGGATGCTAGCTGCATGTTCCTCCACCAGAAGTATCCTGTATGCAGTCAAGAAGGCAGGCAAATTCGTACAGCCACCCTCCAGCAGGGATTTTGCCATTAGAATGGATCTAAGTCCAGAGTGTATTTACCTCTAACCTTCCCTTCCTGCTTCCCTGTATATGCTCCTGAGCCATTTGTTTATATGCAAAATCTGATTACATTACTAACTTCCCCTGCACTTTAGTCTTTTTTTTTCCCCTCCATATTCACTTTTTTCTGCTGTCCCTTCCACCTGTGCAAAATCTGCTAAGAAAGGGTAATTAGCCCTCACTGGGCATGTGTTCCTGGGGCTAGGTTACCAATCTGCCTAACTTAAAACTGACTCCAGTATCTCCACACTACATGCAGTAACTTCTGTCTCCTGACTGTAATATAGATATAAATTTAGCTCAAGAACGCTTTGGAGGGGGAGGCTGTCTTTTCATTACTTGCTCAATATCCATTATAATGGAACCTGGCTTCTAGCTCAGGGCCTGAAGGCATATCACAATGCAAATAATAGACAATAATGATAATATAAAGAAAATTTTCAACACAAGAAACTTGATTAGTCTCCTGCATCCTGGGTAAAAGTGTCTGTATTTGTATACAGTTTTACAAGTTTTGTTTTATGTTTTTAAATACAGTACCAGTTAAGAATAATTCCCTATTTCTCCTGGTTTCCATGCAGATAGATATATTTATGTCCCAGTATTCCAGTGAGTTCCCTTAGCTGATGCTTGAAATGCATCTCTAAAATTACTGTACCATCCCAAATTTAAGCTTATGTAATCTCCACAGCAACAACTGTATCTGGATAACAAATTATTTGTTAAATGGAAATTATCAGCTACGCGGATTATTTCTTGTGATATTCCTGCAATACTGTGCTTTCATTCGCATGCTGTTAGACGCTTACTGTGACATGCAGCAATGTTTTCAAGATGCCCTACAGCTCCCAAAGGTATCATCATGAGAATTAGAGGTCTCAGCAGTTTCTTGATGGGATGGGATTTAAAGTAATGTTTGTACATTGCTTTCTTGTTTGAACATTACCTCTAATAGCATATCCAGCGATATCTTCTTTTCTCTCTTCACTCATACAGAGATGGGGGGAGCCTACAAAGGAAGCAATAGACTTGGAGTTTTGAAAAACAGACGATTCAGTCACATGAAGGGCTGTTCTGGGTCAGTAGTATCAGTCCTATAGTGATGGTACATAAGCAGTAATAAGCTTTGGTTTGGGTTAATTTGAAGAAACTTTTCTACATGCCAAATTAACGACGTATGTTTTTATTTTTGTATTTTCATTACTAATTTGGTTCAAGTCCCTCTTTGGCCCCTAGTATGCAGTAAAGATGACTGATTATAGCAAAGAAATAATTTAAGAAAAATCAATAGAAAAGACTGCAAGATAATTGTCCATACACAGATATCAAACAGCATAGCGAGAATATGGATAAGTACCAATTTAATCACTTTCAGAGAAGTTTATAGGCAGCTCTGCCTAGCAGAATTTAATTTTAAGACCAAATTTATAAGATTTTTCTTGTAGCATTTTTTATGCTAATGATTCTTTTGGAACTGATTCTCCATTCAATAAGTGTCAGAGATATTGCTGCCACAATTGTATGTAGAATGTTTGCTTGCAGTTTCCTAAAATTCACTGACATATAGCTCATGGTTACTGAGGCTACAGCATTTAGATCATTCCCTGCTGCTAACAACCAAGCACTATTTGCTTCCTTGAAGGTGTGGCAGAATGTGGCTGTGCCTGCAATAAACATGGTGAGAAAGTACCATCAAAATACTGGGACCAGATATGCATAAACCACTTGTAAAAACACTAATGTAGCTACTATCACCTTAGTAGAAAATTAAGCATGTCTTTGCTTCTACCTCATTAGCATGTAGTATCCTCAAGGGGCTGATGACAGACCCATCCTCCCTGGATTTTTTAAATTAGAGGCAAGTCTTTCATCTCGAGAAGGAAAATGCTTCACCTTCTCTAAGCTTCCCAGCCTTCATTCCCACCACCCTCCCAAAGTCTGTCTTTTTCTTCTTCTTCCACCTCTTCTCCTGTGAACTTGCCCATCTGTTTCTATTTACTACCAGATTTCCCCTCTCCCACACTCCTCATACAGTCAGTGAACCACACAATACTCTCCTCCTGCCTCTTCCTTCCCCAGGAGTTTGCCCATGGCAGCTCTTTCCCTCCTCTTCCTTAGGACCTGTTTCCCTGAATGAGGGGCAGCTCATGCTAGGCTTGCTGTCTTTGGGGTTTATGTGACATCTTACCTCTGGGCTATGAGAGATTCCCAACTGACCTTGCAGCTCTGTCAGCTCCCCATTACTCCCTGCCACCCACAGGCTCCTCAGCAAAAATCATAGGATGCAGAGTGCAACAACACTGCATGTCAAGCATCTGTGCAGAGGGATAACATCAGATGCTGCTTCTCTGGGAGGACATACCACTCTAGGGCACACATCCACACATGTGGATGCCACGTTTCCAGCGTGACAGCTCCTTCATGAGTGCATTACTTTTTGGTTCTTCACCTGTTTCTGTGTTGGTTATAAGCGGCTCAGAGCAAGATGTTTCTTAAACACTTGTGTAGAACTTAATGCAGAGACCCTGAAAAACCATGGCCAAACAGCAGTAAAATGCTAGTAACAGATACTGAATGAGAGACTCCAGAAATAAAGAAAGGAAACAAAATAGGAGCTGACATGATAAATATTTGCAAAATAAAAGTAGGGGTCAATCAGGAATTTCCATCCTCTCTCTCCTATCATTACATGAGGGCTGCCTGGAAGTAAATCTGGTCTTTGGAAACTCATGAAAAGAAAATATTTCCCCTCCCCAGCCACAGTGTATAATTAGCTTGTGGTAATAATTGCCCTTGTGTGACACTGAGGCCAAGTACTTAGTAAGATAGTTGCACAGATAGTACAAAATACCTGTAGTTATCTATTTTGTAAGAGGGATACTAATCCCATGCTTCAGGCTTTAGGTCAGTCTCTGTTAAAGACAAGGCGGAGATCTGATATGCCGCTACTTTCAGAGAAATATAATATTAGACCTGAGAGACCTATCATCTGATCTTGTGTGGCATTTTTTACAAGAAAGAGCAAGAAGGAAGCAGAAGGCTGGAAGGTCAAAAGTAAAAGTGTGGATAAAAAGAAAAAAAAAAAGAAAAGATAAAAAAATCTATCAGAATAAAAAGAGAATGAAAGCATGGGACAGGAAAAGGCTAGGGTTGATGTTTAGGTAAACTCTCTTTTACTTTGTTCCAGTTTAAGGTTTCAATGGGGCTCTCCAGAATTGTACTTAGAGACTATGCATATACCTGTGTTTTATAGAAATATGCTTTTGAGGATCATACTGTTTGACTTGCAAGTTGTCTCCAGAGTTTACCTAGGTGATTATCAATATACAAGTAAGATTTTGTTCTCAGTTCCATTTACAGTATTACTGATTTATTATTACACTTAATTAATCCTGGAAAGGAATGTCTAACAATTAGCAATTTGTGAAGACCAGATGCCATGTGCCGTTACAGTTAGAGAAAGTATGCATTATAATGCCCATTATGTGCACCAGGTGTAAAGACAAAAAATTATCTACTTTAAAAAAAAAGGCTATTGGAACAAACATGATTAAAAGGTATCTAATTAATTCATAAAACATGTGGAATAGCAAACTGCTGATGAACCATTCTGGACAGGATAACAAGCTAAACATTTGTTGAGATTTGAACAACTTTGGTTTGGTTTTGCTTTGATCTTGAAGCCTTGCGTCTTTTAAGGCTTCCCCCCTTGCCAGTCAGCCCTCAAGAAAGAAAGAAGAACTGATTTAATCCAAAATACTAAGACAGAGTGTGTATTTTACATGTTACCAACCCATCTGAAATTGTAGCTGAACGTAGTCTTACCTGAAAACCTGACCAAAGTGGTACAAAATTGCATAATATTGTGTTTGCGCAGAAGCTCTTCTGAACCATGTGTTGGAGTTACTTCTTTCCAATATTTGTTAGACTGTCCTTAGTCCATGTGAAGTTCATGTCTTTCAAAAATTGCTCCTTTAAAAAAAAATCTAAGCTGCAAACAGAATGCTCCCCCAGAAATCAAAAGCATTGACCGTAAGCACAGTATGACCACCACTCAAAGTAGTGCTCCACAATGTAATTTTTAGCCTGTGCTTTCAGTTTAACTGGTAGCTCAGCATTGTTTTGAGAAAACATAGTAGGGAGTGCCAGTGAAACCTTAAAACATAGAAAATTAAATCTGGGACAGAAATATCCCATGCACATATCCATCTCATTGAGTTACTTTAGTGTTTCTGAGTTTTGTCTGGTATTCATGCGAGACAGTAATTGCCACATAAACAAGCAAAGAGCAAATGTATCTTTATTTGGGTTACTCAGCTTTCTATCCTACTGTTTTCTCCTTTATATTAGCCCCTATTCCATGCCTCAGGGCTCCTTACCAGGTCCTCATTAAGGCATGCACCTTCTTGTGGCTCCCTATCAACCTCCTGCACTGCAGCAATTAACCCATTATAGTACCAAGTACATGACTGTCGCAGCATTTATTCAAGATTCAAAATACTCTCTCATTGTATGCCAAGATTTAAAATTAATTTTGAAGGGAAAGAAATGTGTTGAAACACATCAGGTTTTTACCAAAAATAGATCATGCCATGCTGCTCTCATATCTTTCTTTCATGAATAATGGAGGGTTTTTAAGCAAGGAAATACAATAGATTTCACTCCTGTGGGCATCCATAAATCATATTATAGGGAGTTACAGGGGGAGGGGTGTTATTTAAACTGGAGAAAGCAGAGATCAGTTAGAAGAACTATAAGGAACTGACTGAAGAAGAGATGACTGTGGGCTGTGCTGAAAAAGGACCTTTTGGGATGAACAGAAATTAGTACTGGAGTCCTACACAGACTGCTCTTAGGACTGATCATTTAATACGGTCATATTTTCGTTAATAACCATGTAATGGAAAAGGAAGTATGCACTATTGAAATTTGCCCAAAGCTAGGGAAAACTACCAGTATTGAGTTGTAATAGTGCAAACAGAGGAAAGGGAAGAAAAGAAATGGGAAGGGACCAGGTGAAATCCAGGAGTATAGCCTCATGATGGTGCACTTCAGAAGACAAATAATGAAGCAGTGGTTTTAGGTACCCAGTTTGGGTGGGTATCATTTCTTTAGCAGTTGGCTAAAAGAAGAGATACAAGTTAAGTAAACAATTTGGATCACACTCCTTGGAAATAAAAGGTGGCTGTGAGCCTTAGGTGGTTGTGATTCTTAGGTAAGTTGTGCCTGTAAAACAAGCGTGATGAGAGAGAGTTATCTGTCAGTGGTGGGTTCTTTTCTGTTTTTCATTGAATGCTGCTGCTCTAGACAAAGTACAGGTACACAGTGTACAACTTGGGTCACTGATGTGCAAGAAATTAGTTCAAACTGGGACAAGAACCAAGAAGGTGTACTGGGAGGAGGAAGAGAGGTTGTCTAATAAGGGAGACTAAAAGTGCTTCACTTGTTTACACAAACAAAACAAAAGCTGTTGGGGGACATAACTTGTTTATAAATATACAAGAGTGAGAAAAACTATTTAAAGGATGATGTTGACATAAGAACAAAGGTTATAAGATGACCATGAACAAACTCAAACAGGAAATTAGGAGGAAGTGTTGGAATGAAATCCTGGAGCAGACCTCCAAAAGGAACAGGGGGAGGAAGAAACTTCACTGGTTCCAGTGTGAAATTTGAGCACTTCATGAAGCCAATTACATGACTTGTGGTTGACAACAAAAGCTGGGGTTTAAACTTGATTCAGGAGGTCCTTTTAAATCCTATTTCCTATGTTTTCAGGGGAAGCTGATTTAAATCTTCATCAAGAGATCTCTTAGATGTTGATAACAGTAATTAATACCTTACACTCCAGTAATACCCTTCCATCTAAAGACCGCAAAACACATTGAATACATGTGGAATTAAACATCCAAATATCCACCTGTGTTGTTACTGTTATTCTGCAGCCAGGAAATTGCAATGCCTTGAGCAATTCTTTTTGGATCCCCTGGAAAAATCTGTAAAACTGAAGAATAGATCTCACAGATCTCCTAGTTTTAAGAAGAAATTTGTAGTTCTGAAAATTGTCATCATGTTTTCAAGGCTTTTTAATTCCAGAAACTCTATGAATTGTATACAATTGCTTGTACAAAGCTATAAGCCATATGCTGTTTAGCTTAAAATGTCAATGAGTGAGTCAGCAACAGCAAGAAAATGAAGGTGTTTGTAAATGTTGCTTTTAAAAAGCATTTAGAAGAATGAGAGTGGTCCTCCAAATATGTATGCATCTCCAAATCAGAAAAATGCAGTATTTCACTGTCATTAAATAACGTGTCACGTAGCTACAAACAAGAATCACATAGCTTGAAAAAAATGTTGTTTTCCTCTTGGGGAGTTGGAACAACACCAGTTTCGTGTGTGTTAATTCCCACTCTGACTTCCACTGGGAAAGGTGCCAGGGGTGGCAAGGGTTGGAGAGCAGTCACTCCCTGGCTCTGCTCTCTGCCCTGAAACCCTTCCGTCTCAAACCTGCAGAACCCCAGCATCACTTGCCAGCATGCGGACAGGCATCTAGCACACAGAGGAGACTGAACACACTGGTTTGACTCTTTCCAGGGGGCTTAAAGTCCTCTGTCGCACCTGTACTTTTCCACCTCCTGTGAAAGGGGATAAGTCCTGAAGTCCATCTGATTTATTGTTTGCACTATGCTGATCCCTAAGTAGCAAAGCACTGAATACAGAGATATATTCAGAAGAAGAACAGATTTCCACAGTTCCCACCTACCAATAGCCTCCTGCCTTCTCCCAGTGCCATGTTGGATGCTGAGTATGGTTCCTGAACAGTAAGGCCGCTGGCCTCTGCTCCTACAAATTCCTCCCCTCTGTGGCCTCTGCCAAGGTGTTTACAAGCCCCAAGCCATGGTGAGCCAGATGGGCTCCCAGGCCTGTGTAGAGCCATACCCCAGAAGAACAGGCTTTGCCAGAAAAATATATACTCTAAATCAAAGGAAACCACACACATGTAGCTGAGCACAGAAGTTGGCTCCAGCAGTGTGTCGACCCTGTTAAAAGCAAGTGCCTGAAATAAGACCAAGTACCTGCTCACAGTAAATCAGCCTTCTGGATGAAGACTACAGTTCAGCAAATCTGCGGTGGGAATAAATGCTCTGCTGGAGGCAGGGAAGGGTGGTAAAGGCACACAGAGGATTTGTCAGTCATCTGAATCCATTCCATATCAATAAAGCCAATTACTTTCTAGATGGCTAAAATTCACTTATTCTTCTTTATGACTGGGAAAGGTAGACAACTGATGGTTAGACTGCCTGCACCTTTCACATGCTGCTGGCTTTTCTGGACTGTAATCTCTCCAGTGGACAGAACACAGAGCCTTGTTTTTCTAAAGCTCAGAACAATGAAGCCCTAATTCTTATAATACCATGCAAATAATAAAAAAATCATAGGAATTCCCATACACAAAAAGGCCTGATTCTGCCTATAAAATATATTGGTCTGTTTAAGTCAAAGGAAATTGCACGTGTGTAGCTGAGCACAGAAGTTGGCTCAAAGCCCACTTGTAACTAAGCCATGCATGTGAGGACAGAATAGAGGCCATTGTCTCATGAGAGCTTTTTCATTTTTCTTTGTTGTTCTCCAGGACATCAATTACCTAAACTGAAAAGCAGAATTTTTTCTCCAATGTAACATGTCTCTGATAGGCTATTTAAAACAAAACAAAAAAAAAAATATTATTATTTATTTAATTTGTTAAGTTCCACTTTAGAAACTGCAGAGAGAAAATAATGTGTATCTACAGTCTAATCCTATGGACCTACCCAAGGAAAGCTTAACCTGCTGCGATTGTTGCCTGGAGCAGCCTCTGATGAAGTTCTGTCCCAACTCATTTCACAGGAGAAGGGTGAAGCGGTTCCTCCCTCAAGTTCCCACACAACCTTTTCAGGGCCGAATTTTCCACATAGGGGCTAGAAGACAGACTGCACTAGAAGATAGAGTGGAAAAGTGTCCCTTCTGGCTTTCCTCAGCTTATAATATAGTTTTACTGACCTTCCCTTGGTGTCTGCCACTGCCCCTTTTTAAGGGCCTTCTGAAGAGCAAAGTGAAATATAAAGGTTATTGTAGTTTCCAACCACATTAACTTTCCAGTAGTTTTTCTGCACAGTTTTAGCAGAGTGGGGAGCATTCCTTCCTTTTACTTCCCTCATACCTCCAGCATTTTCCCTCTGTCTCTTCAGAAGATCTTTGCAGAAACAGTAACAGAAGAAAAGTGACATGAAGGCTTGTTTACCCACTTTGCAGGAGAAAGATGGTAGTGTGAGAAGGATGTTTAGCCTAACATCTCTTCATAGCTGCTGCTTCTGCCCTGGAACACACTGGCATATCACCTCAGACTGGTATGTTTAGAAAGATCTGCACACATTTTTGATTGGAGAATCTGCCTTGGTTCCAGATAGGGCTCCTAAAATCTGAGTAGCCAACTGGAAATCTTGAGGACCTCAAGACCAAACAAACATAACAAGACAGTCTCTCATCCCTGGCCCCAATCTCCTTCTCTTCCAGCTTCACTACCCACCTAAAAAGGGTCTGTTTAAAAGGCAGAACTGAGTAACTAAAAATAAATCCCCAGCTTGTGTTAACAAACTTCATCCATCCACTCTCTCACATCCAAAACCCCAGCATCAAAACCAAAGATGTGTTCATTTCAGGTTTTTGGTTTCAAAGCAGCTCAAGTAGAGCAGAAGACAATTCAGACATTTGAGAAAATCTGCAGAAACAAACAAAAAAAAAAAAGATGATGATAAGCTTATAATGTATAACTCAGACGTGTTTTACCAGCATTTAATAATACTGTGGAGGGAAGGAGGAGTTGGAGGAGCAGGTTTTGCTTATTGTTTTCAACTTCAGCATTCATTTGATACATATTAGAAGGCTCAAATGCAACCACATTACAGGCTAGGAGGTACACTTCGCTGTGAGCTTGTGGGAGGTCTTGTGCTTGAAGACACTGAAGTATTTTGCTTTCAAATGCTCTGCACATATTTTTTTTTTATTAAGAGTTATGGGATTTAATTAAACTGGTGGTCTGCTGGGTTTTTTTCAGACAGAAGTTACATGTAACCTGCCTCCTGTATCCTTGTATCTCCCTCTCTCTCCTTTTCCCTTGCAGAAGGTTTTGCTAGGCATGTACATCCGTTTCAGAATCTAATCATAGACAACTTAAATCTTTCCAACGTTACCCACATTTGTAATTGCAAAATAATAAACATGACAAAATTCAGATTAATAGGGCATCCTGCACAACTCAGATGGCAGGGAGAGCCCTCTGGAATTCTAAGAGTAATAGGTCTGTGTTTATTTCTCAACCGACGGCATAATGTGAGTGATTTACAAGAGTTTAACTCAAGTGTTAATCTGACAGTGACGAAGAGCTTCTCAGTGGCAGAATCACTTACACTATCATATTAGTTGCCTCCTCTATTAAAGCAGTATGGTCGATAATTGGAATGCTTTTATGTCTAGTGGTTCTGACAAGGCTCTCTTTAGGTCACATATGGGCGGTCTGGCTTGCTGCACAGCTGAACAGTGGCAAATGATTTAAACTGAGAAAGTATTGTTCTCCTTGTATTATGGAGCAAGGGCAGTTCAAGGAAAGTAAGACTCTGCACCGGCTACCTGCTGGTGTGTAGTAAAATAAGATGGACATGATACTGGGTTGGAAGTACAATTAAATCTATTTTGCACCAATGTGTTGGTGGACAGATGAGTTTCCACATGGCAGAGCTTTATGATCTTTAAGGTAGAATGAACTAATAGATTGGTGTGGAGCGCACTGAAGTTACTAAGGATGAGAAAGCAAGCAGCAGTACATTTGAACTACAGGTTTCTCATATGCTCCACGTCATGCTGAGTTTTTATAGCTCCTGGCTTTCAAAAAGCCTGTTTCAAAGAGGTTTGCGCTAGACTGGGCATGCAGTTTTGCTCTGCAGATATTGTCGCTACCGATTTAGTGGAATGCAATTAGGAAGCCTAAATTAAGTGGTAATGGAGAACCAGCTCTTGAAACTGGGGTTTCCACGGCAACCACTGCTTACAATACAGCCTTCAGTTAGTTTTCCCACTTTATCTGCAAAATGCACAATTGAGCTTTAAAACAGCTTTGTGCTGAAAAGCGCACTGTAAACAACTGTTTGCAATGAGAGTTTTACACTGTCTTTAAATACAACAAGCTATCAAATAAAATTTACTTGTCCACGCTAATAAAAAAAATATCCGTGCAGTACAAAAAACTAAAGAGTCCAGAAACTTATTATTCAGTCTGGAAATTTATATATAATACAAAAATTCAAGATCTTGTGGGTTCTCAATTTGTCTTTTAAGTCTTATCGTTATTCCTCAATTTTAAGACGCATAATCCTATATCTCTCAGTAGTGAGAAGAACTGAGTGTTTTGGTACAAATACTGCATTTATCGCAACAGCAACGCTATATGGTTAGAAAGTGCTTTTCATCTAATATGAGCTAATAAATGTGCATTTTCATCAGGGTTCCTTTAACATCTAGCAATCCTTTACAGATTTTTTTTTTTCATTTTCCCTTTTGTAATACGTTATTATGTCTTTCTTAAATGTTCCTATTTTATGGCAAAGTAGTGCTGTGCCATCTCTGAACTGCTTAACATTCTTGAATACTTAAGGATCATAGCCCAAATTTTGCATCTTGTCAAATGTAACCACAGGTAATTAAATATGTGTAAAAGCCAGGAAAGTGGAAAGGATGATGTTATGGTCATATGTGTAATTTGTATTAACCACCTTTTTCATTATAACCCCATCAGACTGAATCTCTGAACTGAAATTATGTATTTGCAATCAATTGTTTCTCTTCTGTTGTACTATCACAAGTCTTGGATTAATGCTGTCAGGTGATTTGTAAGAGCTGAGATCCTGGCAGGTCTTAATTTTCCCTTATTTTCCCTTTTACAGATACATGTTTTAATCATGAAAATCTAAGAGAAAACATTGTGTAAACTTCACTAAGATGATTTCAGAAGACACATCACTCAATTTTCATTTTTGGCCTATCAGCTGTTAGAGTACTCTTTTAAGGCAGTGTTCTTTGGAAAAATAAAAAGCACACCACCAAAGGATTGAACAAGTCAAAACACACCTAATTTGTGTTTCAGCTGGGGTACAGCAACCCAAGCACCTTGCAGCCTTTTGAGGCTGACACACCTGTGTGTGTGTGTTACAGCAACCACATCAGGTCAATGGAGAGAAAGAGCAAAAGGGTGTGAGGGTGAAGGTGATGAGAAGGGGAGAGAAAGAGGAGGTGTGGGTACCCTCCCTTGGGAACCTGCTGGTCAGTGGACTGTATCATGGAATCCACACTCATGTATAAATCTGGATTTGATTTAGTCTTCGCTGACTTTGAACATGCCAGGCAGGGAATCTTGCCCTTCACAATACGTGTGCGCTTTCAGCTGCAGTGATCAGGCTATGACTATTCTGATCTGCTCGAAACAGCCTTTTCAGTGCTAACCAAAACAAGAATCAGGACAGGAAGGCTGATCACAAAGTTCACATCTCCTCCACTGTGTGCCAGCACTAATGGCAGTTTCTTCTGTGATAGGTAGGTCATAAAACACACAGCTGTAGAGACTGTGCAGGGTGAACAAATCAAAGAACTTCGCAATAAAAATGATGTGTGTGCCAATATTATTTAATATTAACTTGTGAAAATTGTTAAAGAAACACATCTTTGTCATATATCAAGATTGGCTCTAAAGCTGAATCAACGGATTAATAGGGTTATTTGTAATGATATTGTCCTCATAAAGGCTTTATTATTTAGGAATCAGAGTTGGAAATTGTAATTTCTTTAATGATTTTTCATCACATAAATTAGCCTGCCTCAAGTCCTCCGTCTAGAAGGCAAGAGGAGAGGTTGAGCTGGTCCCCATATTCATTCTTACACAAAATCTGCTCATTTGGACGGATCCCAAATTTTAAAGAAACAAATTCCTGGAAGGAATGCAGAATGCCAGTGTGCACAAGACTTTCACAGGGCATCTCGTTTCAACACCGACTGCCTGCATTTTATCAGAGTACTAAAGGACACATTGAAATTATTTTGTTCTGGCACTGGCGCACATTGTGATGTGTGTGCATTCAATTGCACTTGACAAATCTTTGGGGCAAACAAAATGGTCTAATGTAAGGAAATATCTTAGCATATTCCAAAATGACATTTTTAGACCAAACATGTGTTCGATTGATTTGCCTTCTCCAGAGATCACTTTTGAATCCAGGCCCGTGATAAGTAGGAGGGCAGGCTCTTGCTGAAGGCCAGGCGGGTCAGCCGTGCTTCCGCTGGTATTTCCTGCGCTGCAGAGTCCCGTACCTAACTGTACAAATAGCTCCACATGGCATCCTGAGAGCGTGCCAGGGAATTTTATGATCACATGCCAAGTATGGTTGTCAGGTTCCACTCCACTGCTGCGTGTGTATGTGTGTGCTCATATGTGTGTGTGGCTGCAGCTAACTTCAGACTGAGTAATTACCATAATCCAAACAGGGCCTTTACCATCTTATTTGCATTCCGCCAGCAGTGCTGTTTTTATCAGCACCACTACTGAATTGTTGCAAAGTTTTAATTATCTTGACAACTCTCCTTTTTTTTTTTTTATTTGTTCCTGGTTTTGGGGTTTTTTTCTCCTACCCTCCTTAGGTTGTGTTTGGATTTCAGCATTCATCCCACTATGGTAGCAATCATGTTTCTGCAACAGGAAGTTTTCACACTTTTTCTTCTTCTAGTACCATTCACAGTAACTACCTCAAAGGCTGCTCAGAGTGGGGACAGAGGCAGAGGAAGGTTGTCTTTATTAATTAATGCCTAATATTTTTCACAGAAAAAGCCACTCCAAATGTCTCTTTTTAAATTGTATTTGAATCCCTGGTGTAACTTTACATATGTGTGTAGGCTTGGGGAACTGAAAGAAACCACTTCCTATGCAGAAAGCTACCACCTTGCATATATGTTTGCCAGGCTAGAGCTTTAGTTGTCATGTTTTCTGTATTTCCATAATCTTTTGATTTAGGATTAGTATAAAATGTATCATGTCACTTACATTTGCTCTTTCTCAAACACTCCATGTTTTCAGTATTTGAATGCAAAGTTAGGCAAATTCAACCTTGAAATAAGACACCATTTCCTAACAGTAAGGGTAATTAAACACTGGAAGAGCTTACCCAGGAAGGAGATGGACTCACTGTAGCTTGGAGTCTTTAAAAATAGATTAGTCAAGTTTCTGAAAGACATGATTTAATCCAGCTTCTGGGGAAAGATTCTAGTGTATGCACACAGGAGGTCAGACAAAGCCGTCTCTGAAGTCCCTTTCAACTTCTGAGCCTGTTGGCCTAGAAATCTGAGTTCAGATATGCTTTGGTTCACGTTTAAAGATCAGTTATAACATCTACATACAGAAATTGTCTCCTGGGAACATTAAGACAAAATATTTTTCAAAATGGTGCTGTCTGCTGAAGACAATTAGGTTTTGCTTACTCAGTTTTCCATTGACTTTTGTTTTGCTTTTATGAGTAGTTAAAAATCACAAATGTTAATGCATATTATAATACTCCAGTATGAGATCATTATAGAGGAATAGAAGGCTTTAAATCCTAAAGATTCACAGAACAAATGAAAAAGTCATTTTTAGTCTGTTGGATTCTCAGATGCAAGAAATGTTTTAAAAATAAACACCATTAGTATTTTTCTAACCATAGAATACTATGATTGTATTTAGCTTCTCATCTCTTATGAAGTTTATGCATCAGATTGACTATGATTACTATCAAATGATATGGTAGTATTCTGTTCTTCTGAAAGGTAAACAAATTCTGTTTAAAAGTTGTTAGACATTTGTTTTGCTGCACTTTGTTCTTATGAACACCTTATCCTTGTTTTCCCTTTAAAAGAAAAAAAAAATTAAAGGTAAGAACCATTAGGGATTTCTCCTTAAATCCAGCAATCTATGCATACTCCTAAGAATCAATGCTCTGTAAGCTGTCTGGTGTTCTGCAATAAATTCTAGCTTTTATAGACTTTTGCTGGGCCAGGTAGCTGCTAATGCCATAGAAATTGATTATTTGTGGTGTTCTTATCACTGCTTAAAATATCTAATTGCTTTTTCTCCACAGATTTGGATTTGGCTTGCTTGATGCTGGGCGATTAATGAAGGAAGCCCTAACTGGACAAATGTTAGTCTCCTGAGACAATGTGTTGTTGATAACAGCCCTGATTTGAGCAAGTTTAGTCGAATTCAATTTTAATAGCATTTAAAGGCACAAGCAGGACACATATCACTGAGTTTTGGGCTAGTCTGTTTGGTTTTTAAGTCCATTTTGCTGCCAAAGTTTATTCCCATTAAGTATTAAGCTTTGCAGAGATGCAGAACCACACATCTGTCAGCTGTAGAGATGCATAATTTGCCTCAGTATATCAAGTTTTGTTCAAAATTTGCCTTTTTTCTTTCATACTTGTGCAGACGGGGGTATGTAGCTTACCACTGTATGACTGTTTCTGTGGAGGAATTATTGCACTCTGATTATTTTGAACCCTAAAAATTATTGATTGAGGTAAAGAAGAGACAAGAAGGTATTACAATCAGTTCTCAATCTAGTGAGTGCAGCCTTCTTTAAAGGCAGCTAATCCTTAGTGTAAAAGCTGTATGCAGCTAGCTGCTGCTGCTCCTGTAGGATTTTTCACATAGCTGTGCCTGTGTCATTTATGTGAAGTTAAGTATGAACCATTTTCCACTGCACTACCAAATCAAGATAACCACCAAACACCAAGTCACTATCTTACTGGATCACTGCTTTGAGAGTGAAACTCAGATCACAGCTCAGTCACAGATCCAGCTGAGGAGCAAAGACATCTCCTAGCCCACCAGAATTACTGTACTCCAAGATGTTTCCCTTCTTCATCAAGATGAAGCAATGACATCTAAAGTCAGTAGGTTCTAGAGTTCTTTCCTCCTTCCAAGAGCTCCCATTTTCTAGAGACAGATAAACCAGAAGGAAGAAGGATTTGCATTTATGCGCCTTGTACCCTTGCTAGCCACGGTGCCAGTCTTTCTTTCTTTGTCCCCAAAAAGGGTTATTAAAAGGAAGGCAAATGGCTAGCTCCCTGAAGGTCTAGGCATGACACTGTGCATTGATTTTAAGCACCAGCTTGCAGAAGTGACTGCAGACACCTGTGTTTGTTGTCATTTAAACACTATGTATGGAAAGGTGGAAATCTCAGAGTGGGAATCAAATTGGCTGCACAGGGAAAGGCTCAAGCATGAGGACTATGCTCTGACATGTACCTGTAATCATAGCCCCTTTTAGTGATGTGGCCCCAAGCCAGCTTTGGGCCTGGAGTCCTCTCCTCAGGCTGACACTAACAATATTTGATTCAAATAAATCAATACATCCACTCTCGTATTTTGCAGCATTATCACAGTCATAGTAGTGATGCTGTAAGCCAATCTTTTACCTAACTGCCTTGTAGGGGTTTAGGGAATGTTTCACATATGAGGACAGCCTACATCTCTTCAGACCCAGGACTATTAGCCTTGTCACTTCTGCCTTGCAGGGACACCCCTTAGACACAATGTTCTGAATCAGAGTGTTCCCTCTCTGTTGGAGACATGCCACACTTCAAGAAGCAATTTAAGGTTTATTGGTCTAGAGAAACAAAAGAGGTACTATAATTATTCTTTTTCTGCTGTGCAGTTAGAGAGCAGTTACTTAGGAGGAACCCATCTCACAAGCCAAGGCATGTCATCACTTATCTATTTTAGCCAGATTAATGTTAGTATAGACTATGCAAATGAATGATTTTGTACAGCTATGGATTAATGACTTCTACGTGTTTTCCAGGCATTTCTATTAAAAGGACAGGAATTCACTAGAAATGTTCAGTCCTATGGAATGGCTGCTTCCCAAAGATGGCTCCTCCATGCAACCCTGCAGTGATTCTCCAGCAAAGCAATGGCTGGGAGTTATAGCCCTGAGGGACAGGCCACTCTGCCTTTTCTCTGGGTCAATGTTCTCATGTAAAATGCACAGCAAGGAGCTCTGTTTCTCAGTATTGTACCTACTCAAGGCTCCTGCAGGTGTGATTAATTAGGTGTGATTAATTAAACCACAAGGCATGACCTTTTTCTCCTGTCACATTACTTATAAACAAGGGGGCAGTCAGTGAAGGTAAATGGTATAGGATAGTACATTTTGAGGAAATAGAAATGAGTTGTGTTGCATGTGGTCAGCCTATGGGATTTGCTGCTACAGGTGACTATCTAATAAATAGGGTTCCTTGGATGGAAAGAGTAGTTGTTAATGCTATTACCATAATAGATGGAACCAATCCTATATTCCTGGGACTTTTGGGTGAACTGGGAAGGCAGAAGTGAGTCCTGCTTGGCTAATAAAGTAAGACCAAGTGCTCCACATGCTGGGAAGTCAGGCAGGAATGTTGTTCTCCACGGACAGCAGCACTGCACTATTAGCTTGATCTATGACTTGCCATTTCGTGGTTTGGCTGTTTGCTTATTTTTCTGTCTTCTTAATCCCTCCAGAAAATGCTATACTGGGTTTCTCTGTTGACTGAATGACTAGGCTTGGGCAGAAGATATAGCCACCTTTTTCTCTGACCTTTATATCAAAATTGATTAACAATAATTCTTTTGCAGAAAAAGATTAACAATAAGATGCGGGTGTTCATCTTTAATGAACAAAATTATCGTCTTTACCAAAGTGGAAGCTAGCTAACTTTGATGGTGTGACTGACCACCTTCTTAGCAATAGCTGAGTATTTGCTTCTTCTTGAAATGGTAAAGTAGGGCTGTATCCATACATAAGATGAAGAACCATTTGTTGTTCTAGTCATTTTTTTCTCTCCTTCATATGATTTCTTGGGACCTTTCTCATTATTTGCAGTAGCAGGATGTGCTGGCTACTATTTATGCAGTCAGAAATTCTAACTTAGAATTAGAGCCTGTACAATCCTGTCAAGTACTCAGAATTATGTTTCTGTATTGTAATCCTTGTAAGGTAAGAAGTCCACTCATAATCTAATTGGTTTTGTTTATTGTTATGTTGGCCATTTTACAGAATAGTTCACTGGAAGGTGCCTATTTTATATTGTTCTCACTTCTTAACATAAGATCTTATTTAAAAGATTCTTTCTTTTTCAATTATGAAAATTCTTTCTTGATCTCATTAAGCCCCAAAAAGGATGAAGTGTTATTTTTCCTTTTTTTATTTGTGACAATAAATTTAAGCACACCTATGGCAAACTAATTACTATGTCATGGGGGGGGGGGGGGTTTACACAGAAAAACCTTTTTATTTACCAG